>JAKCPI010023361.1:0-74619 GCA_023213315.1 Euborellia annulipes | reverse complement strand
ATATATTGACAAGTAAATATTGATCGTGTAGGGGCCGCTTTAGTGAGTTGGTTTTCTTTTATTGGGATTTTCATTCTTTTTAGCTGACTAACTCTCCTTTTATTTATTTAAAATTAAAAAAAAAATTTATTTATTTAATATGACGAATTCAAGTTATTTCATTCTCTTGACTCCAAAATATTATTCGTGGACAATATATTTTTAACGAATATTCAAAGATTGAAAGAATGCCTTTTATGATCCACTTATCACATCATTTTATTTAAAGGTATTGCGACTGACCATCTCTAAGAATGTTCTTGGTTAGAAGTGGGGGATAGACATTATACTGTATTTATATAGGGGCTCGCTGGTGTAGCGGGCTAGGGTGTAGGCTTCTACATTGAATATCCCTGTTCAAATCCTCAGCTTGCGGAATTTTTTCATTAAATAAAAATATTTATTAAATGTAAACAAATCCTCAAGCAGGCACTGAATTGGAATAATGGATCTCACCACAATAGCCCCCAGGCAACAACAGAGGGAGTTGCTGTGACATTCCGTCTTGTGGAAGGGACTTAAAGAAGGTTCCCTCTCAGGGAGGCATCTTCGAAAGGAGAAGGCTACACGCCGGTGCTGAGGGAGTCCCTCCTCAAACTAGGACATCCTCCATAGCATAGAATAGGTGGGATAGGGTAGGACCAGAAATAAGGATTAAAGTTCACTACCTAAAAAATAAGGCATGAAGAGGAGTTAGAGATAGAAAATGATGTAACTTCAAGGGTAGATGGCTACAGCTAGACGCCGGTTGGATTTGAGGTGTGTGTCTTCGTGCACTAAAAGCATCTCGGCTAAATAAACGAGGTTCCCGATAGGAATTTCAAATAATAATAATATATATAATATATGTGAAATTAAAATTTCTCGGACTAAGCCGCTTTGTTTGCTAAAGGGGCCCTTACACGATCAATCATACTGACAGTATTTGAGCTGATTGGCGTTTTGACTGAACGTGTATGGGCAAGACTGAAGACTGATGGCCGTTTTCTTTTTGTTTTTTTATTGTTACTTAGTGGCAGGGAACAAAGTTAGTTTAGTTAAGAAGAAAAATTAGAGGCTTCCCACAGTCGAATGAGCTAAAAAGAACTTTATTCTGACTGGTAGTCTGAATGCTACGTGTAAAATTATACTTGAATGAAGAAAATACTGACGGTTGGACTGATTCAGTCAGATTGACAGTATGATTGATCGTGTAAGGGCCCCTTAAGAATGACTTTTTCGGATCTGCGTATTTTCCAGAGTGTTGATTTAGGAAGGGATGCTGATGGTATTTTGTTTGCGGGCGCGCAATCTTGCAGACAGTCATATAAATTTATTTCAGCTATTTTCAGCCCTCATCCAATCATATTTTTGTACTGAAGATGATCAGGCGTTACGCCGATCAAATAAAATGACGTGAGGGTGGTCAAACAAATGCTAGTATTTTCACTCTCCGAATATTCCTTAAAATATTATTCCAGTTTTTAAATTGCCTCTTAATTATTTTTTAATATTTTCTATGAACTAATGGTATCACTATATAGAATAAGAGACATTTTTTTTTTATTGATTTCAGCTGTGAACAATGGCGAGGTTGCGTCCAAGCTGCTGCCTGGTCTTCTTGTGGGCGATTGCTTCTTTTTGCAACAACTAATGAGCCATTTATATATTGTTTGATCCCTTCTAGACAAAGAGCTGCCCTTCCTATCGTAGATTTAACTCGTTTTGAATTACCATGTGGCACAATTGTTGGAGGTTTAGTTTTATTTATGGCTTGGTGTCCAAAATCAAGACATTTAGCTCTTCTGACTCGCGACTCTCCTGATATTGTTATTGTCATCCGAACATCAGTCATAGAAGACACAGTTCAAGCAGCTCCTGCCTTCCTTCTTAATGGATTACCTGGCGAATCTGTAGCCTCATTTGCTTTTGATCCGAGTTGCTTTCAAGATGCACTTTTAACTGTAGCCTGGTCGTCTGGACGGATTCAACATTTCCCTATAGTGAATTCACCTGAATTAAGAATATCACCCAAAGTTCCAAACCCTTTAGAAATTCAAACTATTGAATTAAGCTGATTAAGAAATGGTTAGACGTTAATAAGCCTAAAAACACCACATATTTCAATCCGACAATATTTTAGGAATATATCAGTTAAAACATTTTAATACAAAATCAAAAAATATTCCTGAAATGCTGGTATATATATATACTAGACTTTGCCAATAATTCTGCATTGTATGAATTTATAGTCAATGTCTTTTATATATACATATATCTAGCATATATATATATATTCTTATACTCAAAAGTATTTTATTTTTTACGATTTTTCTAATATGAGGTTTGTTTGCTAAAGATACTTTCCTAAAATCTTGTACTTTTTGTTATAATTTTAATTGATTGGTATTTGAGAAATACCCCTCAATTCTTTTACTTTCCATTCAAATTCACAATTTTTTTTAGAGCGTTAGTGTTTTGAGAAAATTGTTTTTTTTCTCTTTAAAAAACTATTGAAGCAGACCCTAATATATATATATATACCTTAAAAATTAAGAATATGGCTACATCTAATCATGTATTAACAATCTCAAATTTTTCTAACATATCGTTTTCAACCCCATCGATAAAGATGAAAGAAAGGCAGCCACAGCCTCTTTCAATTATATAAAAGTAATTTCTAAGGCTTGGGATTTATTCTAATTCTTTTGATATTTAAAATAGTTAAAAGAAGAAACTCAATAAACAAAAATAATTTTACTCTAGGCCCATATATAATAATACCTAAATAAACAAATACGAGTTCCTTATTTGGGCAAAAATCCCTCAAAAAAAAACATGAAAAAAATTTAACATTTTTATATGAAATGATAATTAAAATTAACCTAAAAATGTAATATTGAAAAAAAAAGAAATAAAATTGTATAAGTACTAAGAATTTATTCATTGAATTATTTATTAATTATAAATTATTTCAAGATATGTTAAGAATCATTAAATTTAGTAAAATTTTTCAATATATTTTTATATAGGCTATATAATGGTAGGTGATTAAAGTGAAAAAATAATGAGTGTTAATTTGGAAATAAACAGATTTAAAGGTTTTGTCTTTAAAAATAAATAAATAATACAAGTGACATGTGGTCACAGCGTGTTGTTGGAGCGAGGATGCACTGCATATGTTTTAAGTTGGCGCGCAAACTAAGCGAGGTCGCTGCGGTCGAAGGACGCGCGTTGCGTTTTGTTTTACATGCAAGTGTTTTAAGTGCGACTCTCATATCCTATCTACTTTTCAATTAATTTCAATATTTACCTTTCTTGTGAAATTCAAAACTGTTTTAGTGATTTATCCGTACTATTCATGTGATTATAATTATTAAGTTGGAAATAATTATCATAGAAAGGATTTGTGTGTACAATGCCATCTTCGTTGCTCACATTGACTTCGACAACACCTACGATGATGCTCTAGGCAAGCACATATTCTCAGATTTTTTCATTATTTTATTAATTTTTATAATAAATTCAGATATTTACATTTTTCGTTTTATCTTTTCATTTTATAAGAGAATATAAACCTTTAGTTGTTTTATAATATATAAATTAAGTTTAATAGCTTGATCTTTATATAGCCTAGATATGCTTGGGTCAAGCACTGTACATTTTTCATTTAAAAATATTTAGCGCCAATTTTTTAAAATTTTATAAAAAAATTTTTCATCATATATAAAAATAATATTTTTTTGTTGCAGTTGTAAATTAAGTATTTTTAATTAAATCTTAATTATAATTTTAATTGAAAAATGGATAAAGACGATAAGGAAAGTTCACAGCCGAACATTACTGTCACTATACTTGAAGGTTAGAATTTGAAATTTTGAATATTTATTTTTATTCAAAATTAATTTAATCTTTTTTTAATATTCAGCTGCTCAAGAAGAAATATCCTCGTTGGATATTTTGGTGTGTGGTACATGCCAATTAGTGTATCATTTCATTGAAGAATTTAAGGAGCATAAAGCAAAAAATGCGTGCGGAACTTCGGTCCTAAAAGTTAATATTTCCGTAAGTTATAAAAAAAAATTTAATACAATCATTTTTTAATTTTTAATCACCAAAATGTTAAAAAAATATTTATTTACATACACTTTTGATATATATTAGGCCTTCATTCCCATCTACAAACAAAATATTTTAATTTTGTATTTAAATTACAGTAGACAAGTTGCAGTCAATGCACCAGAGATTACAATTAGAAAATTTTGACAATAAAGAAAGATCTTAGGTTTAATAAGAATGTCCTAATTTAAAAATATACCACTCCACTGACTATTCGTCGACAATTGAATGTATATATATATGATTTTGAAGGTTTACTTTTGATAAAATTGTTCTGTTATTCGAAACACAAAATAAATATTAAGCATTTATTTTCAGAAGATTTATTAAGGCTGGCGACTGACATGTTTCAGTTTCGGTCAACTTGCTGACCATCATCAGGCCTAAAAGAAATATAAAAAGATATTTTTACACTCGATCATAACATCAAAATGTTCAATTGAATGTTTCAACAGCCAGTCTTTGAAGAAAATTCGTGACATTCTGTTATTTTCCCGTATTTGTAAATAATTGTTTTAGGCTCTTTATAACTATGTTATGCGACATAACAATGAATAAAAAAAGAGAAAATTCTAAATACCTATATATATATATATACACTTTCAATCTGGCGAAAGACACCTTGGAACAAATAGCATGAGGCATATTGCCTGTCGTTAGTGGAAACCACCAAAATTTAAGATAGAATCCAGGATGTTTAACACAATCAAATTCCTATCATAATTTATTTTTATTTTTACAGGAGTCAAAACCTCAAGTATGGGCTTTCCTTCTATGGAAGAATTCCATCCAAAATAAGGATAAAAAAGAAAAAACTTCTTCTACAAATTCCTGGCATTTATATCAAAGGTGGTGCAAAATGCCTGAATCAGTACGAGAATCTTGGATATCTGCTGGCAGAACAATCCAATCCTTTACTTCATTAGCAAAATCTAAAGTTCAAGATTTACCTCAAGGATCTGAGGTAATTTATTTGTATTATACCTTCTTATATATATATATAATTGATGAATGTCCATCTGTCACAGATTTGACCTCTTTCCGTTGAAATTTTAAAATAAATTTGTTATGAATAATCCAAGAAAAATATTCGAGTTTCCATAAGGCTCAAAAAATTTTTGAAAATCCAGAATTGTTCCATTTTTCATAAGAAAATTTTTTATAAAATACATAAAATAAAATGGTAATTTTATTTGATAATTTATTTTTGTAGATAACTGACGGGTTGTAGATATTCCATAATGAGTCAGATATGTTGATTTATATTGATTGTATTTTTTTAAGTCTTTTCGGCTTAAATAAGAATGCCTGGACCCCAAATATATATATTCAATAACACTTTTTCCCATTCACACTCACTCTCACACACACATCCACGCAATCTTTTCGGCAACTCAAGCCATATAAGACTTTGATGATAACCGTTAATATTGAATATATCTATTTGGAGTCCAGGCATTCTTATTTAAGCCATTTGGTATCCATCGGACTGGGGTCCGAACCCTTTCCAGGCCCCCCGGAGATAGCTGATCCTTGGTTTAGAAGGCCAGCACGCTAACCCCTAGACCAAGCCCTAGGGCTATATTCAATAACGGTTATCGTATAAAGTCTTATATGGCCTGAGCTGCCGAAAAGATGTGTGAATGTGTGTGTGAGTGTGAATGAGAATCTTAGGCCTTATAGACTTTTAGGAGGCGATTAGCCGAGGGGATAAAGCAGTTAAGCTTATAATCCTGGGTTGAAGACAACTCGAGTTCAAATCCATCTCATGGCAATAAATTATCCAACTCTATTTGAGATGCCTCCTCCTGAGGAAGGAAACGGGAACCCACCTCAGTATCATTCCCATGAGAGTTACTCTTCAGAGTAACCACAACGTGTCAGGGCTGACACTAATGACTGAGAGAGATAGACTTTTAACGATACAGAATTTCACATTTATTTATACCATTTGGTCATGGGCGTAATGGGACCAGCTATCTCCGGGGGGCCTGGAAAGGGCCTTGACGTTTTTAAATATTTTGATTATTCAAACAGGACCCACTTAATTAAGATCACAGGAAATTTTATTTTATTATAGAGCCTCTATGTAAATTAAAGCTAAAAGATGTTAAGAGTTGGCTGGCTACTCCTTTTTCTCTATTTAATATGTAAACTAGGGTCCGACCGAAACAAGATTTTCAGCCGAAACCGAAACCGAAACCGAATATTCGGCCTCAACCTTAGTTTCGGCCGAAACCGTAACCGAAACCGAAACTTGTATTTCCTATAAAAATTTTTTTTTCATTTTACTTTTTTTTTTTGAATTTTTTTTCCCTTCCGTGAAAATCATTTTACCTTTTTTTAGGGAGACTAAAATTTTTTTCTCCCTCAAGAGCAAATTATTTGACCTTTTTTTTTTTTTTTTTGCATGCGAGTCTCATCCCATTTTTTCAAACTCTGGTTTCGGCCGGCCGAAAGGTTCGGCCACTTTTTGGCCGAAACCGAAACTACGGCCGAAACCATGATTTTTGGCCGAAACTGGCCGAAACCGTAACCGAAACCGAATATTCGGTCGGTTCCTAATGTAAACCCAATATATAATGTAATTTTTATTTTATTTTATTATTAACACATACTTTTTTAAAAAGGGAATTGATGATGCTCGGTATTATTTTTCCGGATCCACCTTTACACGAGATTATTATTTTAAATCATACTATTGTAAACCGATAACATTAAGAAAAAATTCTGAAATTGGAATATGTTTTGAAGCTCTCCTTCGTTGCTCACTCATCCATTGATGTCCATATTTTGTGTTTCTTAACGAATGAATTAATGGTAATGGCAATCTTTCTCTTAATGAAGGAATTAATTTCTCCTAGGTAATAAGATTTAAGAAAAACTTTTAGAAAATATTTATTTGGAAAAAGAATCAAAGGCTTATGGTGGATTTTTTCTATATATTTGAAATGCAAACAGGCATATTTTTTTTTCTCTAGCTACTATTGATCTGTTCAACCATATATACAGACAGACTCGTCTTTCAAAAATGACAGCATTATCAACCGAATTGGTGCCTCCCTATACTTTCTCTTCCCTAAAATTTGAGTAATTGTTTCCTTAGAATCCGAATATGAAATAAAAAAATGGATTTTTTTGAAATTTAGATTGAGAAGATTTATTTGAAATTTCATAGATTGCTGCAGCTCAATCGCTGGAGGCAGGGAGGAAGGGTTATTTTATTTATTTATTTAACCATATATTTTTCGAATTATTTTGATTTTTCAGGTTACATCCAGTATATACAGTATATATGTGTCATTATTATTAAGAAACTAAATTTTTTTTTCACACGAAATCTTTTGCGGGTATGTGTTTGGGAAATTTCGGGGGGGGGGGGACGGCCCCCTCGCACCCCCCCCCCTTATATACGCCCCTGGTATTATCTATGGTGTGAATAATGAAACACCAAATATATATATTATAGATAATATAGATTTACAATCAACATTTTAATGTGAAAGATTGTAATTTATTAGAGTGAAGAAGAGAACTTCCTAGAAACTGGTATCTGTAAATAAATTAATAAAATTTATATTCTAGCTACAATCTTTGCTTGAAGTTGTGGCTGTGATGTGATTACATAGGCGTAGCCACGGGGGGGGGGGGGGTTTGGGGGTTCAAACCCCCCCCCCCCATTGGACACAAGCCATGACTAGATATTTGAGCTCTATAATACAAAATACTTTTTCTCTCTATATATTTCATATATAGGGTAGGAGAAAGTAAAATATAATAATTTTCTCTAGCTTAAAAAAAAAAAAAGACTGGCGCACAGCACACAACTTTCTCTTACCTTCGGTAATCGAAAGTTGTGTCTGTGCTGTCACACCAGATTTTTGTGTCGACATATATTTAGTTCCCGACAGTACGGAATATTTGAATTCAGATGTAAATTTATAAGTATGGGAAAATATTTATATTTTGTAACCATGCAACCATTTCTCCTATCTTTCCTATGAACACAAGAGTAAAGTGTGCTTCAAACAATTTGAGGCAAAACGAGAATATACATTTGAAAGAGCATCTAAAAAATAATTGATTTTGAATTTTAACAAAATCGTTAGAGCGAATTTTGAGAAAATCGAAAAAACTGAAAAGTACACAGTAAATACTAGTACTTTTCCGATTTTGATTAAAGCTTATTTTTCCGGTCCCGGGGGTGTTTAACTTAAATATAAAATTTCACCTCAACCAATTCCTTCATCTAAAAAACACAACCACCCACCCCCCACCCACCCACGACAGACCATGTCCAAAACCACTTTTTTGATTCAGGGACCTCAACAAGTCCACAAAATCTCGACATCAATTTTAAGAAACCAAACTTTCTCTCAAAAACAAAACAAGAAAAAAAAATTAAATAAAACGCAAAAAAATTCGAGAAAATTCAGAATTTTTTAATAGAAAAGAATTGATTTTTGTTATGCTTTATAAAAAATTAAAGCCGCTTAAAATTGATTAAATCTCGCAAATGAAAAATAATAAAAATTATTATATAAAGAAATTTTTTATTTTTTTTCTTAAAGAGATCTTAGATGGGACTCTGGAGAAACAGATCGAGGGACCCTTCGGTATTTTAGGCCCATATATATAAAATTAAGAGAGTTGCATTTTTTTATTGCCTGATACGAGTTGATTGAAAAATTGCGGCACTTAATTAAGAAAGGGCGGGCCCGAGCCACCTCGAGGGGGGTCCAGGGGTGGGGTAAGTCTAATTTCATTAGAGGCCTTATACTGCCCCATTAGTCGGGGAGGGGGGGGGAGAAATAATCCTAAACCCCCCCATCAAAAATTTCTGGCTACGCCTATGTGTGATTATAATAGGAATGGAGATAGCCAAATTGGAATGCTTGAGGTTCAATAAAACTCCCAGAATAAGACGTTTCGGTCTGAATTTATTTGGCCATCTTCAGTTATTGAAGTATATATGAAATACATAATGCAAAGTGCACACTTGATTGAACGAGAATTTATCAATAATACAATTTATTTTCTTCATACAAAATTATATAGCTCCTGTGCTCAAGATCAGAGATTTTTTTTTATCTCTGATCCTGGGCACAAGAGCCATATAATGAAGATGAAGAAATAAATTGTATTATTGACAAATCCTGGTTCAATCGACGTGTGCACTTTACATTATGTATATAATTTCCAATATTTCATAACTGAAGATGGCCAAATAAATTCAGACCGAAACGTCTTATTCTGGGAGTTTTATTGAACCTCAAGCATTCCAATTTGGCTATCTCCATTCCTCTATTATAACGAGTAAATCTTTTCATTGTTTTTAAAATTTCAAACATATTATTGATAAATTTTTGGATTGAAAACTATTTTTAAGACAATATAAATGTGATTATAGGCAAATTTACATAAACCAAAAATATTTTTAATAGGAGAATTAAAGCATAATGTTTCAACTAGAGCCAACGGTTACCAGTTTAAAATTAACCAAAAATATTTTTTATTGTTAAAATAATTTTTTTTTTTTCATTTATAGCAAAAACAAAAAGTAATCACAGTCACAATGCGTTCAACTGAAGACATTCATATAGATAGTGATGATACAGGTGAAGGTAACTATTTTATTTCTATTATATTTTTTTATTACCGAGACCAGAGTCACTGGTCACATTTGCAATTTGTGAACCAGTGCGTACGGATCTCGGAGAATAAGAAGTCAGATTTATGCCCCGATTAAAAAAATTGTTTTTTTTCTCGGGTTCCTATATCTGAAACATACTTTACTTTGCCATTGGCTAAATGGTTTTTCCGACGGCCATTTAATTAAGTTAAAAAAAAATATATATATTTGATAAATTTATAATATATATATAATATATATATATAATTTATAATATTTTTATAAATTTAATAAAAAAAATATATTTTTTTATACATTGTATATTTAATTTTATTTAAAACATTTTTTTTTTTTAGAATTTTGCAAAAGTGATATAGATAAATCAAAGAATGAAAAAATTGTAAGTTCAAGGGATAATTCTGATTCTATAACAGAAGATACAAATAATCAATCATCTAGAGTAAGCTATTTAAATAATATTTTTATTATAAATTAATTCAAAATTATTTATAATCAATTTATTACAGATGAACTTAGTAAAAAAAGATTTAGGAGAAGCAATCTCAAAAATATCTTCCCCGCATGATGAATCCTTATCCGATCAAAAAATAAAAGAAGAAAAATTGAGTGAAGATGATGTGGATGATCTTGAACATCATCTTGAACATGAACATGAACATGAAATAAAGAATAAAAGTTTGAAAAATAATTTAATAAAAAGGACACCATTAAGTGAAGAAATTTTAAATACAAGTGAAGAAGAAGGAGAATTTGTTGTAGAAAAAATCCTTGCAAAAAGATTCAATCCACGTAGGAAATCATTTGAATATTTACTCAAATGGGAAGGATACCCTGCGTAAGTCATATATTTTAATATATAGGCCTGTTTTCTTAGGAATCAATTAATACTTTTATAGCTTCATAAACAGCTCTGCTTTTATTTCGAATCTTACTTTCAGCATTCACCTCTGAATCGTTTCTATTTATCATTTTTATAGCAAAACTTTTTTTTATTCCAAAATGAAATCTCATCCAATCTTCTATAAATCCAGCTGATTTTTTAAGAAATATTTTTCCAGTTTGACCATACCTCCAGGCATGACTTTCACTATCCGTTTTACTTGCATAATAGGCTGCTCTTTTTGCTAACGAATTCATATTATCAAAGTCTTTGGAATCTTGAAAAGTATAAGCGTATGGAAAGAGAACAGCTGGATTTCCTTCCTTAATTGCTATATGTATTTTTAATCTCGTTTTAGGAAGAGTTTTAATAAATGAAGATAAAATTCTAGTTTCATATTCACTAAAGACACGGTTCGAATATAATTCATGGCAGAAATCCAAAGTCGTTTCTTCGTTGTCCATCCATTGATATTCAAAATTTCGATCTAAATCTATACCTCTACATTCACTTCTTGGATCTTTACGCCAATTTTTTGTCCAATGTCGAAGACGTCTATCCGACATTGTTATAAAATAGCCATCAGGATTTAAAATTGGAATTATTATCCATTCATATTTTAATAACGGAGTATAACGCATTTTAGTTAACTGATCAATTAAATAAAGAGAGGACGAAGTTGCAAACCAATCCCTTCCGTGTATTGTAGAGATAACAAGTACAATCGGTTTTGCTGATAATGTTTCATTTTTAGGATGTTCAAAAGAAATTCCTAGAATTTGATTACCAAGTGTTGTGATTCCTTCCATTTCTCCTACTATTTGATTCAAATCAAATATTTTTATATTATCCGAATGTTTTTCTTGATAATCTTTTAGAATTTTAATAATTTCGTCCAATTTATAAAATTTATTAAATGAAAAATATTGATGTGTTGGCATTATAATTAATAATGATAAAAAAAAATTAAAATCATTTTTTATTAGAAATTTATATTTACGTAACAATAGTTCATTATTTAATTGTTGAAAATTATTATTTTTATATTTATTTATTCAAATAATTTTCAGATAGATATTAATTTAAAAACAATTATTTTAATATCTTTTCTAGTGAACAAAATACGTGGGAGCCTGTGGAAAATATGGCTGCGTGCGATAAAATGGTCGAGGCATTCGAGCAAAATCTCGCAAGACAAAAACAACTACAAATGAAATCAAGTCGGAGGGGTCGCCCAAAGGGTTCGCCCGGAACACCTACTAAATTTCCGCCCACAGCTGCTGCAATAATTCATGATACTGAACCTGGTCCAAGTGGAGTTCACTCTGGGAAACGTCCTTTGCGTAGCAGCAAAGCCAAAGCCCTAGAACAAGTGAAAAATTGGTGTGGATCGATGGCCAGAAGAGAAGGCGAATTAGGTTAGTATTTGATACAAAAATTGGCATAGCTCTAAAAAATTACGAAGAACATAACACAAAATTAATATTAAAAAAATCTAAGTAAACAAATTTCAAATTAATAATTTATATATACACTGGTCGGCAAATACAGTGGCAAACTTGGAAAATATTATTAAATACGATATTTGACTTAAAACATTATATTAAAAGATTAACCAACTTTATGAATACAAAATTACAGTTATAAAAACAATTTAAAACATTTGAACATGGTACGAAATACTACAGAAAGTAGTGAATTTAATAAAAAGAAGACTAGATCCTTTGATAAGAAAAAGTTGTGATAATAATTTGAATTAGAATTTCAAATTAGATAAAAAAAAACAAAACATTGAAAAAGAATAATTTTTGTTTAATAATAAATAAATAATTTGAAACACATAACCTAGAGTTATTATTCGTATCTTTCAAATTTGTTTCATACTTTCACTTCTCTATTGTTATTTTTTATTGAAATCCTTCCAAATTATCGCTAATTTGCTAAATTAAAATAAAAACTATGTTTTAAGTAAAATAATAAATATTAAAAAAATAAATGGAATTTTCAAAGTGCTCCACTTTTTTGCGGATTAGTGTATATTAACATAGAGTTGAAAAATATAATTAATCAAGCCGTAGAAATGTAAGAATTTTAATCATAGAAAGAAAGTTTTTATTATTCAAGTCTTAAATAATATCATTTAATAAATAATATTAGGTCTATTAATAAATTAATAATTATAATTAATTACGGCTTTGTTGGCATTAATAAATAAGTGAAATCATATATCAGCGATTCTGAAATTAAAGGAAATTTGAGGAGGTAAAAATAAATAAAAATAAAAAATAGAAAAGAAAATTGAAATTTTTGCTCGACACGGAGGTTACATTTGCAGCAAAGTGGCACTTAAATGATGATATAGAATTTAAAAAAAAAAATTAATAAACTGATAACTTAGGATTCCACCAAAGTCACACCTAAATTATAAGAGATTAAAGATGAACAACTATCTAAATAAGACTATTAAATACAAGAAAAGTTTATTCGTTTAAGTTTAGCTCATACAACTTTATATTTTGCTAAATTTTCAGAAAACCTATAATAATCTCTGTTGTACAGTATTGGTTGCTGCAATTTTAAAAGAATGTCTTTTATATCTTCAGTAAAAATATCATCTTTTGGTCGGAACACAAATATGAGACTGGGTTCCGATTGCTCGTACGTAGACAAGTGTAGAGCCATGGAATTTTTATGGCTACCTAACAATAAGTTTATTGCGACTTTTGAGTAACTTAGTGATTTCGACTTTGGTCCGGGTTTATTGAACAAATACTCCTAAAATGGCAATTGCTGTCAGGCGATTATTGTAAAAACTCTAAATAAATAAATTTTAAACTTTTATAAAAAATTTAATCTTATTCATTATAAATTCTTCAATACAATAATTTTTATTAAATATTAATTATTAATAATATAATATTATTATATATTAATAATAATAATTAATTAATATTATTATTTTTTTTTTCTTAATTATTTACACCAATTTTCTTAACTTTATATTTTATTTTAGGAAAACGTGGCAGAGATTCTGATTCTGAGGACGAAGATGAAGAGGATGAAAAAAGAATTAAATTGGAGCCGCTTGACTATGATGAATGGAGCCAAGAGGATAGTGAAGATAGTAATTTCGGAGAGAAGATAAAAAAACGCAAGACCCCTTCTTTAAGAGGACGTAAACCTGCTTTAAATGGTGTTACTAATACTAATGCAAAACGAGATCTTGCTGTGGAAATCGGACTAGAATCACCTAAAAAGAATAATTCCAATTCGCCCACTAATCAAGCACCACCACTACCATCACCTCAACAATCCCAAAAACCATCACAACAACAACAACAACAAGCAGCAGCAGCCTGTTCTTGTGGCAAATGCCAAAGGTGTTATAAAAGTTGATCCAAGGCAGGTTCCAAATCTAACATCTGGTGTTTATGTTGTCTCAAATAAAACTGGAATCGTAAAATTGAGTGATAAGCCTACAGTTGTGGACTCTTCTAAATTACCACAATCTGGTATAATTAGAAAACCTGGAACAGCCATAATTCAAAGAACTTATACACCAGGAAGACCTGGAGGTCTTTTAAAATTAACATCACCAAAAGTGTCAAAGTCGGGCGTGACAGTGACAAAACCAACCATTCCAAGTACAGTGAGGCAACCTTTAGTTTCACCTAGAATTCTTGGATCTCGTTTAGGAGCGGAACAAAATTTAAAATCTGGTATAAGAGCAACAAATGCTCCTCTCATTCGAAAAAATCCTATAAATATTCCGGGTATCACAACAAAGATAACTTCTGCAGTTAAACCAAAAGGAACACCTGGTAGGCCACCAGTGAAGTCAGTTCAATCAATTTTAGGATCTAAAACTCCAACTTCTACTAATCAAAAATCTGGACTTCTTAAGAAAAAAGAAAATGAAGAAGCACCACCACCTCCACCTTCTCCTAAAAAAGATATTTTTGATGGATTTAATGAAGAATCAAGTGATGATGATGGTTTTGATTCCATTCCAGATTTTACTATGGAAGATCTTGGACCCATTAAACCGGATTCCCCTCCAAGACCTTTAACACTTTGTCCAATAACAGGAAAAATTTTGAGTCGAGCCGAAGGCGAACCAACGCCTCCTCCAAGTCCAGAACCTCAGATTGAAAACACTCAAGTTAAAGATGAATTTCAAGAGGAAACAATGTACAAAGTAGAGATGTCTCCTGGAGGAACCACAGGAATGGTCATTAATGCGGATATCGACGATCCTGCATTACTTCAAACATTGAGAGAATCACATGAATTTACAGTAGTTAATGATGATAAAAATGTGACTGTGAAAAAAATAGATGATTCTAAAGAAGGAATAATCTCAGAAGGAAATGAGTCAACCAATGATGGTTCTGCAGGTAATAGTGGGGGCGGAATTAATTTACCAGCTAGGAAACTTTTTGTAGACCCTGAAACGTTGAACGTAAATGCTAGTGAATCGAATGAAGGAAGCGAAATAGTGGCCATAAGAGGTGAAGATGGGGTTGTTTATCAAATAAGTTCCGAAGATGGAACTCATACAGAGTTGGCAAATGGAAGTGTTATTGGTGTCGATAGTGATGGTCAACAGTGTGTTTATGTGGCAGCCAATACTGAAGGACAATCCGCCGAAGGTGAAGTTCTAACTTTAGATACTGCAGTAGCTGAAGCTGTAGCCCAATTACTTCCTGAACAAGTTAATGTTGTTAGTCCTTCTGGTCAAATTTTTGTAAAGGATGAACAAGGAGAAACAAATGGTTCTGAAGGACATGAACAACAACAAATTATTATCAGTGAAGGGGAGATGAATCCACTCAAGCAGAAATTGTTGCACAAATTGTTCAAGATGACCTAATAGGAACAGGAGAAGGTTAGTTTACTTCACTATTGAAAATTAATTTTATTTTCTTTTTCTTTTTATTACATATTTTCAGTGGCGGTCCCAGGATTTTGTCAAGGGGGGCCCAAATTTTTTTTTTTTTTTTTTTGTTATTCATATTAAGCTCTTTTTCGGCAGCGAAGGATATTTAGACCTATTCTATGTATTTATTTCACCTGGATTGGGTGCCAATGGCCTAAAATTTATGATGTAGGAAAGGTGAAGAATAGGATGGCGCAAAAAACCGACTAATTTTTTTTTCAATCTCGTATGACAATATTTTAGTCTATCATGTTTTAAGAGACCTCTCCGAAGATGAGATCAAAAAAATTTTTTAACAGTCGATCAAAATTCTAAAAAATTTCCAAATTCGTCAAAAATCGATTTTTTTGGCTTTTTTTAATTTTTTTCTCGTTATGGTCAAATTTTATAGTCGAAAAAAAATAAGTTTCTCAAATTTTCAACCCAAAATATTAATTTTTAAAGGTCCCTCAAATTTTTAGTTTGTCTGCATTTCTTTCGATGTTTTCAAGCGACCTTTAAATATTCATATTAAAGATTTAATAAATTCTTATTTTCTTTTAATATAGTAAGATATTTGAGAAAATATAATCAATCGTACCTTAATTTGCAAATTAGCAAGTTATTAAAAAATTATATTTTCAGTCTTTCAATCTTGGCCATTGCTATCGTTTCGGGCCCATTTGCCACAAAATAAAAATACAGCCCATGGACCTACGGCAATTCTCAAATACTTCTAATGTTATATGCAAATTTTATCATTTATTTTTGTATGAACCAAAATGCATCTATCTAAGAAACATTAACAGTTTATCGTCCTGAAGATGGGATCGCCGTGATTCCGAAACGTCGACGATAATTAAATAAAGTTTTTTTATCTCTTGCTGGCTGTCTACATCTAATCCCAATAATTATACTTTCAGTATTCTGTTTTTTTGTTCATCTCGTGGTGTATTTTTGTCGATTATCCTACTAATTAAAAGAAAAAATGTATTAAATATTTAATATGAATCAAATAAAAATAAATTTTGAGCGACCTTTAAAAATTAACCCTTTGCACTCGTATGTCGCCATTTAGGCGACATTCTAATTTTTTTGTAATCAAATTAAAGCTAAATAATATCATAATATTCATTAAAAACTGTCTGGGATCCGAACCCGCGACCCTTGGAATACAAGGCTAACACCCTAGGGGGTATGGAAAATTTTTTGAAAATTAGGCATTGAAATTTGCGTTTTTAGCTATCCTGCTTCTTATTCGTAACCACACAAGTTCGGTGTTTTCAAGGAATAAAATAACCCAGAAAATTGTTCAATTCAACATTATTTTTTAATATATATTAATAAGTCAAAAACAAAATTTCTTTTATTTTATATCTTATTTGATAGAGAATCCTTATTTTCATATATTAATATATTTCTTATTAAAATAAATTTTAACGAAATAAACTGTTTGAATAGGTCTATACAAAATATATATTTACCGTGTATATATACAAGTTACTATTTTATAGGTTATCATATAGATTCAAAAAGTTATTATTACCTTGGTTAGTACAGAATAAGAAGCTGCCGCATTATAGATCTATATATTATTAATTATATTAAATATAATAATGATAATTTTTTTAGATTATTTTTATTTCAGAAATTTTATTTTTCAAAACTTAACTAACTTGCTTTTCTCTCATTATGAATTATAGGGGGCACAAGAAGAGTGGTACTTCTCCTTCCTGATGGAAATTTAATGATGACAGAAGTTGATGAAGAACAATATGCAGCACTTGAGTTAGGTAAATAAAATAAAAGACTGAACATTTTTTTTAATTTTAAAAAATTTTTTTAAAAAGAAACAGCATATAGAATATGCTGAAATTTCGTATTTTTGTGAAGAAGATTGTATAATTGATTAAACATTTGTAAATAAGACTACTTATGTAAATGAAAATTTTCCATTTTAATTAAGGGGTTTTAATTTTATTGTCTCCATTTTTTTTAAGACGGCTAAAAGTTTAATTAAAAAAAAAAAAAAATAAAAAAAAACAATGATTTTAAATATATATACCTTATTCAAAGGTATATTTGTATATCAAAGAAAAACATTTTTAAAAATTTATGTAAATCTTTAGATATTATTAATTTATTTTTAAACTTCTTATATCTTTCTGTACAAAATTGAAAAAAGTATAGTTAAGTACAAATGTTCTATCTTACCTTGTAAATAGATTATTATTATATTCTTATTAATAAGGATAAATACTGAATTTTTATTAAAAATATTTTTCCAGCATCCAATAAATAAATTTAATTTTTAGGTAATTGTTAAACTTTATGAAAAACATGAAAGTTTATTTGTTGATTTTTTTTTTTTAATTTTATAATTTAACATTTAGAATGCATACATATATATATATAACTATAAATATATTTAAAAAAAGGAATGCTAGATAGTGAAATCATTTAAAAAGAAGGAAAAAAAAATACTATAAAAAATATGCCAGAAAATAATTAAAACACATTGCATATTATAAATAACCATCATATCATTTACAAATTACCATTAATTATACTAGTCAACAAATTAAAAGTTTTTCTGAGTTCTAAATAATTATCAACAGATAAAAAAATTTTAAAAAATGTGACAACTGCCCCAATTTCTATCTCTATTAAAAGAGATTCTAATAATATAATGCACATATTAAATTCCAAACAACAATTATATTTGAGGTATATATTGATAATTGCAAAATTATCTCCATTTTTTGGTGAAATGCATTTTTTTTGTTTTTCCATTCTCTAAATGTTGATCCTCCTTCTACGTCCAAAAGAATATATGGGCGTTTCTCTACTAATTGGAAAATCACTGTCCAAGGGAAACTTCTTTATATAATACATCTTATTATTGCTGAATAATATGTATTAGTAAAGATAATATATCAGGAATTAGCTATTCTTGGTACGCCATCGCTTATATTGTAATATAAAATTGTAAATTTGTAATATTCAATTAAATTAACTTCAAACACTTCAATGCACAGTCCCCTGTCGTGAGCCATTTCTAAATTTATCAGTCTTATGACAAATTTTATAAAATGCAATCATATGTTTAAAATAACAATTTAATTTAAAAAACAATAGTCGAATGCTGTCCTCACTTTTTTTGAACAGTCCCCTGTTATAATTTGAAAATCGCACTGACATCACACTATGCATCGGCGCGTCGTTAGATCGTGTAACGCAATTCAGTGTGAAGTTCGTACTCTTTGCAAAGTTATGCGGGTTGACCCATTTTGTCACTGTTACCATTGCGTTTGTCAGTGAACTCGTGTCTCGACGGCTAGCTTTAACAATCACCCGTCAGGCATTATTATGTAACTATATATATCTAAAAAAAAAAAAAAAAACAGTCCTCTGGACTCAGTCCCCTGTCAATTTAAGGGGTCTTTACTAATACTTATTATTCAGTAATAGGGCTGTTTCTTACTGTTTCTAACCTGCCGTATAGCACAAAGTCCTCTATTATATTTCAAATTTCATAAAATAAAAATATTCATTCATTGTAAACAAATTCTCAAGCAGCCACTGGACCATAACTCACAAAATAAAAGGATTTTGCGAGGACTTTTAGAAGATTCACATTTCATTTTTTAATGCCTTTCATTGCACGTAATTGTTGTCTTAATATTTAACAAAAATATGCTTGGGACATTAATGTATGGGTCAGTTTCCAAAAAAGTAGAGAAACGCCCATATAAGAAATGTTTACTTCATACCAGATGCGATATCATTGTTGATTACTGTTATTAATACTTGAAATTTTTTGCTTTTTGGCCGGATTGTGCCAAAATTGAAAAAATAATTTATTTAAACTTTTCTTTTTCATTTTTATTTTTCTAGGATCCCATTCGACCAATTATATGCCGACCTGTTTGCTGAACGATATAAATTACTATTAGATAATTTAGGAGATTTGTGCTTGAACGGGCGATTTGAGTCGCCTATGATTCGAACCAGGAGCTACCGCTTTCTTACGATCGGCCACCTAGGTAGGCGAAAGCGGAATGTTTTGGTTCGAGTCCAGAGAGCTCAAATATTCCCAACCAACCACAAATTATCTTAAAACCAAACGCACACAAGAACAGACAAGACCAAACATTTCCTCGGGGTCAGAAATATTTTGGCGACTAATCAACATGGTTTTCAAAAAGCAAGTCACACATTGGGCACGAATTGAAGATGAAATTTTTCTTGTGTAGCAACTATTCTTTGGCCTGGGGATTAGAACCGGCATTTTGTCTCATTTAAATAGGCCGACCACATCCAGGAGCAGGCATTTCGTTTCAGACAAATGTGCGTCCGGCCTAAGTGATATTTTAGCTGCTAAAGCCATTTTATTGAATATAATGTATATTTATTAAATTATTTGTATCATGGCAATCGGGGGCCTATCCATGCCTAAGCCTTGAATTATTAACTTTTACCACAGTCTATTTATTTATATTTACTGATTTATTTTTGCTGGAGGATCGAGCAAAATATATACAGTAAATATAATAAATAAGAAAATGTATATAATCTATTTTTTGTTGAAAAATATAATAAATAAATAAATAAATTTATTGGACCGTAGCCAAGATATGGGGTCCAAGCCCCTCCTCTCCTCCCCCTCCCCCCATAAAAAAATCACGAAAAGTTAGAAACAAGTAAAAAGTGAATTAAAAAGTTTAATGTTAAAATTTTAAATACTGTCAGAAATTAAAAAAAAATATATTTTATATTTAAAATTTATTCAATTGGGTGATACTTGGGTGTTACCTCTCGGGCCATCTAAACCGTTGTCGGCGTCCCCCTGCCCCTCTTCCAGCGCTATCATTGGGCAGGGATGAATTAAAGGAAAGGGGGGGGAGGGAGGGGGGCCATTGCCCCCTGCGAGAAAAAATAAAAATAAAAAATCTTATGTACTATACTATCAATTTTAAGTCTCAAAACTCCTTAAAGGTGCTAGTATATATAAAGCTATTATTTAAAAAATGTTCATCTCTCTGAGAGGCCCTCCTGTAAATTGAATCTTTCAACCAAACTCCGGGGAGGGCCGACAAAATTGCATCCGTCGCTGTCACTGGGTGAGAGGTCCAGTGGCGTCATTTTGGGGGGCGGGGGGGGTCATTTTCCTCTGACTTTTATAAAATTTTATATTATTCTAGATAAAATCTTTCAAAATATATCTACGAATATATAAACTGTAGAGAATTAAACAATTAATTAAATTAAATATATAATTTTGGCTCAATTTGAGTACATATTTGTAAGTAAATTTTAAGGAAAAAAATGTTTGCCCCCCCCCCCCAAGAAAAAATTTGCGCCTCCCAAGAAAAGTTGAAATGACGCCACTGGAGAGGTCTCGTCTATTACTACACAAAAAAGTAGAAAATAATTTACAATAGTTAATTCAAAGGGGCGCTGTCACTGTGGATTTTCTTGACATTAAACATTTTATTTGGTGTGATCGTTATGAGACATATTTCTTTCGATTTGAAATGAAAAATAGATGTGAATCTATGTGTCACATGACCCTATAATCGTAAATAAAAAGTCACGTGACCTGTTAGATGTTTATGAGGATGACATAACTCGTGGCGTGTTAAAATATACAACTGCCAAAAAAATGAGAGAAAAATTAAAATGTAAACAAATGCGATAGGGAACATTTTAAAAAAAACCAGAAGTGCTAGGGACAAAAATTTTTTTTTTATTTTTCCCTGAACAAGTTTTTTATGCTGAATACGTATATATAATTATTATTTTTCTACGACCTTTAGTTCAGGCCGTAATTTTTTTTGCGTACGGACAGACAGACAGACGAACACCGGAATCTCTGCATAAGCTCTCTCCCTTAGTTACTACGTACAGTGAGAGCTAAAAAATGAAGTATTGATGGAATATGAGTAAACCCCCCCCCAAAAAATATAAGATATTTTTTGAAAAAAAATAAATAAATATATTTTTTGCAAAAAATATAATGCTATGGCTAATTGCTCTCTTCAAAGTTTTTGATAAGAAGCAATAAATTTTTCTCTCTAAAGAGTCAAAAAAATTTCAAAAAGCAAAAGATACTTTTTTTAAAATCAATTTAGTTTTGATTTTTATAGTGTAAGCATTGATTAATAGAAAGAAACTTTTATTTCCTAGAAATGTAAAAAATTAAATAAATATATTATGTTAAAATTTAAACTTTTTTTTTTGAAGGGGAAGGTAATTTGAATTTAATTTTATATACAACCCGGGGGGGGGGGGGGCAGCCCTGAGCGAGGATATAAGAATAGTGAGTTTTCCATTTGGTATCCAAATGCCTTAAATAAAATTATCGGACTGCCTGGGGTCCGAACCCCGACGTTCGGTATAGAAGGTAGGCACGCTACCAACTACTCCAAGCCCCGTGGGCATCAAGACCACTTTGGAAGTATATAAAAAAAAAAATATATTATTGAACTCCCATCTAGCGGCTGAATTTGTAATAATAGTTCACTTCAAGAAATGATTTGTTTTTTTATTTTTCTCCTTTCAAGAAGGAAGCAGAAAAAAAAACATTCTTCACTGAGAATATTAAAGGTATTTATCAAAAAATATTTATTTTTTTAAATATAGCAATTCATCTACATTTTTTTTTTTTTCAAAAAAATAACCTCTTTTACAACAATGACCAGAGACAAATAAAAATTATTTATTAATGAAAAACAACTCAATTTGATATTACTTTCTGCAAATATTTATAAAAATGAATTGCTTTAACTGTCTCTTATGGTTTTTAATACTAATATTTGTCGGATTTTGGATATCCATGTTCTGTTTCCCACTTTTTCTTTTTGTTGTTTTGTTTCAATCCTGTTGCGAATTTTTGGATCCACTTACGAATTTTTTCCTAACTGGTGTAACTTTTCCACTAACATGTGTTAAAAATATGCATAGCTAAGGTAATTATTATTATTTTAATATAAATTTGAAAATAAACTAAATTATTCAAGTTGGATCGAAAATTAACACTTAGCTCTAAATTATTCAACCTATCACATATTACTTAAATTTTTGAGCACTTGGTTTCAATATCATCGTTTTTATTTAGTTTATTTTATTGACTCGTCTTATCTCGGACAGTGGCGGATTAATGCAATTTTGTCGGGAGGGGGGGCGGTTTTTTTTTTTTTTTTTTTTTTTTATTTAAAGACTTTGTGGGCATCTATGGCCATTTAGACCCATTTCCTATTTATTTATATTGTTTGGTAACAAATTCAATTGGAAATTAAAGCCTGAAAATCATAATTTCTTTAGATTACTAGTTTTTATAACATTGTGAATTTCTTCTCGGGGGGGGGGGGGGGGAATCGCCCCCCCCCCCCCTTTAATCCGCCCCTGATCTCGGATACCCTACAGTAGTTCTTTCATGTAGTTTAAATGTATTCGGATTAGACTAGATTTATATTTCTTAAACGGGAGCAACTCTGCACACAGTAGCAACTTTCACACATCATGGATTTATTCTCACTAATATCTACACTCGTCGACACAGGATGAGTGTAGCTGTGGCGAATTTAAAAAAACTTAGTCACGAACTACATTAAGAGCTGGTTTCGGTGGTTCGGATACCCTGTTTCTTTTATGTAGTTTAAATCATCCATGGTCAGGTAGATGGCCTTGGGTTAAGCTAGTTGCCCCTTACTTTCCAGTTTTTTTTTTCTTTTGGGTTGCGCGGCTTGCCTAAAGATATTTCTTTTGCTAGTGGTCTAAAAGGGTTACCGACCCCTGTTCTTAATGTATATAAATTCATCCGGGTGTGCAAGTAGCAATTTAAATTAATAAAATTATGATCAAAAAGTATTATTTTTAGTTTTGCTAATTTTTATTATTTTATTTTAGAAATGGATTTATATTTGTTTATTTATGGTCATAATTTCTTACATTCACTTTCTTCTCATTTCATTATAAATATAATGATGTTGATTTGAATTTGAATATAAATTTCTAACTGAAGATTTAAAAAAAAGAAGAACAAGATATTAATAATTAAATTGTTTTTTATTTATTTTAATAATATGTAAAAATAAAAAAATCTGTTTTTAACTTAATCTCTATATAATATAATATTAGATATATTAATATAATATTAGAGTAATGATAAAATAAATATAGATCTACATATCTGGCTTTTTTTAGGAAATATTCCTCACTTATCTTTGAAAAATTAATATTGAATTTGTCAAAATAATATGTTTTATATTTTATTTATTATACGAGTATATTAAAGTATATTAATATATATCGTGTATATATATATATATATATATATATTTATTTATATATATACATACTATATATATTCTAATGAAGATAACAAAGAAAATTTAATTATGTAAAAATTTTTATTTTTTTTTTCATTTGAGAGATTTAATTATTAATAAAGTTAAGATTTAATTTTTCATAAGGTGAGAGAGAATCCAATGCTTTCCAATAGTAAAATTCTGAATTTTCTGAAATTTTTTGAGCCTTCCCTTTTTGGAATTTGGGGATCGGAGGATTTTTCTTGGACTATCTATAACGACCTCTATAAGAGTGCAAAATTTCATTTTGAAATTACGGGAAGTTGGTCAAACAGAAAGTGAGAGACGTCTTTTTAACCCTAAAATGTCAGTCCCCTGGCAAAAGTGAACATTTAAATGCAAATTTATTTTAAACTATTCATTATTATCCATAGCGATATAATCTAAGATTCCCCCCCCCCCCCCCAAGGGCTCTGATTTTTATAAAATTTTATATTATTTTAAATAAAATATTACAAAATTTATCTACGAGTATACAAACTGTACAAAATTAAACAATTTATTAAAATAAATATATTTTGGCCAAATTTGAATACCTATTTGTAAGTAAATTTTAAGAAAAAAAAATGTTTGCCCCCCCCCCCCCCCAAGAAAAAGTTAAAATGACGCCACTGTTTCAAAGTCGCGTACCTCGATCCGAGCGTCAGTCCCTTGGCTTATGTTAAATTTGAAAAATATCTGATATTCAGTAGCGTATCCAGGTGGGGGCGCTCGCCCCCCGCCCCAGGAGGTGCAAGCCTTCAGCAAGCCTTTGGCGCCCCTCAATACCGACATAGGCGCCCTAGCGCATCCGGCTTTTTTTTTTTTAAATTTCATAATAAATTCATTTTATATCACAAATCTCAAACACAGATATCTATGCTTTATTCATAGGGTCCTACATACGGGATCACCTTCTTATCTTCTGGAATAGCTTTCTTTGGGGGCTTCATCGCTGTCATGTGCTCTGGTCCGTCCAGAACAACGTACTGCTTTGATTTCAAAATCATTCTCGGTCACTGCCAGCAGACTGGAATTCGCTGCCTGCTGGCATTCGTAGGGTGACTTATTATCCGGGGTTCCGTAGGCTCGTGTCAGCCAATTTGGCTGTGTAACTGGATGGCTCTCTCGTACTCCTGCGCCGGTTGGTTGCGCCCCCCTCATGCTTCTGATCTTGGCCATCAGGTGTGTGTGATGCTTTTCGTGTCAATGGTCGTTGTCTGGCCGTCGCTTGGCTTATTATTTCTTTTCCCTAATAAAACTTGTACACTATGAGGAGCCATCAGGCTCTAAGTACATTTTAATATGAATAAATAAAATAAATAAATAAATCCGGAGAAAAATTACAAAAAAAATGTTCAAACGAGATTCGAATACTAAAAAAAAAGGTCAAATGAGATTCGTATTGCCTACTAAAAAAAAAGCTCGAAAGAAAACGGCGCCCTAGTTAAGCTTCGCCCCCCCCCCTCTCAAAGGCTGGTTTCGCCACTGCTGATATTATACACTGTTGATAACCGGTCTGGTGTGATTGGTCGCACAGTACACAATTTTTTCTTAATTTCGGTAAAAGGTTTACCAGAATATATATACAAATCAAATTTAATATTAATTTTTAAAATATTATATTGAAAAAAATTTTATTCCAAGAAAAAAAAAAAAAAAATACACTCAAATATCGGGAGGAGGAATACCCCTTTACACCCCCCCCCTCGTATCCGCCCTGGTCTATAACCAGCATCAATTCTTAAATAAATATTTTTATATAGGAAAATAAATTCAAAAACGACAGGAAAAAATAAGTTTTTATTTTATAATAGATAATTGAAATTTATTTAACCAAAATGTATTTTAAATATATTCAACAAATTTGTGAGGCAATTTCGAATTAGAAAGAAACCATCATAAATGGTAGTGTATAATAATATAATATGATATAAGAAATTATATATTAGAAATAAGTAAATTACTTGACAAGTTTGCAGAATTAAATTTTTTAAGTTACAAAATATACAAATATTAGCAAATATATTCGTCATGAATATAAACTGTTTTTTTTTTTTCATTTTTATTTTTTTTTTAATTTGTTGTACACCCTTAAAGGTGTTTACTTTGAATAGGTAGAATAAATTTGATACGTATTAGTTAAATTGTTTATAATTATTCCCATTCCATCTATCACCTTTATTTTTTTTTTTTACTATATCAACTCATCTTCAATATATACAATTATGAAGAATATTCTATCCTTCGATTTATATTATAAAAATATTGAAAATTCACACAATAAGATTTATACAAGAAATGCTTTAGCAAAAAAACAACCACATTGGAACTACTAAATGAAAAAATGAAACCATAATAAAATGCTCGAGGGCGTTCATGGTTTTTTTTCATTATTCATTTTTTTTTTTTTTTAATTATTTTTTAATATTTTTAATAAAGATGTTGAGAGATGCCCTCGAAAAATATTTATATACCAATCAAAATTACTTTAGGACTATCTTACATGCCCTTTATTGTTCAGTGTTTATTAGAATTTCCTGATTTGGGAAAATCAAATTTAAATAAATCTGGAAGCAACTTTATAATGAGGAATAAAATAATGGACTGAGAATTGGATGGAAAAGATTTTTTAATTTAAATCAAGTCCCTCCCTTTCTTTGCAGGCCCGTGGCCAGGATTTTTTTTCGTAGGGGGGGGTTTAGAAATTTTGGAAAATTGAGAGGTGGGGGTTATTATAATTTTGTTCAATGACATTCATTTTAATAGCGAACAAAATTGAAATAAAGTTTCATTAAGGGACAGAGTTACTTGGTATAAATGAAGCATTTATAGCCTTGCTTACTGATGGAAATTAAAGGCTTTTCAGTAAACGTTATTAAACACATTTTCGTAACTGTAATTACTTACTTAATAAAATCCCTCAACATAGAAAATCAAGTCGATTTTGAAGAAATTATACATTCAGAAACGTAAAATCAGGGGCGTATATAAGAGGGAGAGGCTGAAGTCCCCCCCCCCCCCTCCCCTGAAATGTTCAAAATGTCTAAATAGAACGCATGGGAAAAATGAAAATTTATAGATTTTAATGATAATATATGAATTGTTGCTGGTTTCAGAGGATGATTTGAGGTGAGAAATAAAACAGTAAAATTTACAGGAATCGCCTTAATGTATAATTTTGACGGGAGAAATAAAACAGCGAAAATTTTCAAGAATCGCCTTATACCTTATAATTTGCAAATATTTGGGCCGTAAGGCGATTCCTGTAAATTTCGCTGTTTTATTTCTCCCGTCAAAATTATACATTTTAAATAAATGTAATAAAATATTCCCCTTTGAATAAAACAGAAGATTATTATAAGGATATTTTATGGCTTGTAGAATTTTTCTGAGCAATGAAAGATTGAAGAAAATCGGGTTTCTTTGAAAAATATATTTTTAACAAGCAAACTTTTCGGCCTTGGTTAAAGCTGTTAATTGTCACTATGTACAAATATTTGCCACTGTATTTGAAATTGATGTTATGTGTAGCATTAAAAATTCCGTTTAAGGAAAATTTTTTCTTCTGCCTTCACGAATACAATTTGACTTTGTCTAATGTGATAATTGCCTCCACGACAGTACAAAATCATCTAACCAAGGCCGAAACGTTAGCTGTTATAAAAATATTTTTTAATAAAAAAAATTTTAAAGATTTTTTTTGAAGTGAGGCAAGAGATAAATCTTCAAAAATAAATTCGGCCCCTCGCAAAAAATAATCATATATACGCCCCTGAGTGAATTATTTCTAAATAACAACAAACAAAGCTCTGTCAATACCGTAAATATCATTCCAATGTAATTTCCTTTCGGAGCCAAGTTTAAAAAAAATTAGGAGGGGGCTGAACCCCCCCCCCTGGCTACGTGGCTCCCTTTGTAAATCGCTAAATAAATACAAATAAAAGAGCTTGTAAGATGGGCTTAAAAGTTATTTAATCTTAAATATGAGTTAATTTTTATACATTTATATTAAAAGTTAACAATGTAGGTAAATATATAAAAATATTTGCACTAGTCTATTTTCAGTATGTAGATGAATATAATAATATTAATTCCCAAAAGTTTTTTTTTCTTTTAATCATCATTATCAAACACGGTATATGATGAACTAACTCCTAAACAAAGAAATACAAAAATAATTGAAAATTTTTGATTTCAAAGCGTTTATCTGTGAGCTAAGTGAGATAATTGCTTTCTTAGGCACCGTGTGATAAGTCTAAAAGTTCCAAGCTGGGTAAAATCTCTCAAGGTGCAGAAAGTCACCTTCTTCACTGGTATTTAAAATATATTAATTCCATTTGAGCCTAATGTTCTAATTTTTTTTTTTTTATATAAATCTAAAACAAAGAGATCTGCTCAAATTATTTATTTATTTTTGTTTTGTTTTGTTGGTTAATTCGTTAAAACCCGAAGCAAACCAAGAGAAGAGAATAGCGAGCATGTGACGATGAATGGCGTTTAAGGAGGCAGGTACTAGAGTATTGGCTATTCTTTCAGTGGTCGATGATCTTTATGTTTCGAATGCTGTGACTGGCTGTGATGTGAAGATTGATTCTGTGGTTCATTCGGTCCATTGGACGGACCTTCAAGGGTTGTTGTAGCAGTTGTGTTATTACCACGAGGGACTAAAACAACGGATCCGTCGGCAGAAAGTTGGAGACTATATTCATATTGGGAATACGGATTGCCGTCAGGATCGCGGAGTGCCTGAAAGAAATTAATTAAAATTAGATTACAAGTTTTATTTATTATACAATATTATAGTTAAAAGTGAGCCTCAAATCCATTGAGTTGATTCCTCTGGATTACATAAAAATTTAATATAAGTTTCTATAAGTTGAGTTGAATGACTGTAGATATTCATTTAGAAGTAAGGGACGGGAGTAAAAAGCTTTATATTGTGTTGCCAACGTTTCGGGTGCTAGTCCCACTCATCCTCAGGGCAAGCACAAATATAAAGCTTTTTATTTCACCTGGCTGCTGTCCCCGGGGACACTCCCGTCCCTTACTTCTAATTTAATGTAAAGAATATTTCTTCAGATGTCCAATTTAAACTAAAATTTTAGCATCATTATATATACAATTGAATGAAAACTCAGTTATGTATTTAACCAAAAAACATGTAGGCATAAGTTCGAGGTTCCCAAAATGTATGCCGCCGTTGACATTAAAGGTTGAGAAAGAAATATCAATAATATTAAAAGGAGCCTTATTTCTTTATTATTTATTGCAGTGGCGTCATTTCAACTTTTTCTTAGGGGGGGGGGCAAATTTTTTCTTGGGGGAGGCAAACATTTTTTTTTTCTTAAAATTTACTTACAAACGGGTACTCAAATTTGGCCAAAACATTTTTAATTTAATTAATTGTTTAATTTTGTACAATTTGTATACTCGTAGATGTATTTTGGAGTATTTTATTTAGAATAATATAAAATTTTATAAAAATCAGAGCCCTTGGGGGGGGGCAAATGCCCCCCCCCAAATGACGCCACTGATTTATTGGTAAGCAAATTGTCCTGGACTCTCAAAGGCAGAACCTTGTAAAAAATAATTTTGGTAGTTGTGTTCCCTCTCCAACATAATTTTTATCTCTCCCCCCCACCCCCGGGCTACGCCCCTGCAGTCATGGTGTCCAAGTTCTGACCAAGTATACCCAAATCGAGCCCTTATTGAGCTCGAAACAAATAACTTAAAAGGTATCTAAGGCCATTTAGACCCCATCCCTATTTATTTCAAATGATTTGTAATCAAATCAAATGAAATAAATTTTTCTCGCTTGGGACGGGAAGCGAACCCGGGACTCCGGTGCGAGAAGATAATGTCTTCTCACTGAGCCACGGCTCCCGGGCAACAATTTAAAGTTGAATTTATAAAATTCTTTGAAAAAAAAAAGAAAAAAAAAGAGTAAATTGATATGAATTTTGTATAAGAAATTTTATTCGGGAGGGAGGGGGGATGGGGTTCTAGTTGTGACATAATATTTGTAAAGGGGTTTGTTTGTATGTGACTATCTGTGTCATGGGGGACTAGAAAATCGTCAAAAAATGCGTTACGTAATATGTCGACGACCCCTTTGTACATTTCTTGAATTTTTAATTATAAAACTATTTATTTATTAAACAGTATTATCGTTATTTGTGATCCTAAATCTATTGAATATTAAATTGAATTAAGAAATTTACCTGGAAGACATGACGATAAAGTTGGGAGAATTTTTCTTTAACACGTTGTCTTTCAGAGAGCATATATTCACGTTCTCGAAGCAATTGATTTTTTCTGTCACGCATTTCTTTTACTTCATCGGCAAGAGAAAGAATTTGATCAAGTTTTCGTTTTCGGCAATTTTGGGCAGCCACCTAAATAAAAGAAATAAAATATTCTATTGAACTTGTTATAAAATAATCAAAATTCATTTCCGAAGGCAAATAAAAAAAAAGAAAAGAAAATTAATTTAGAAAATATTTAAATGAAGTGCAAATTACTTTATTTTTTCCTCTACGACGAATATCCCGAATGAGACTGAGTTGTGCTTCACTTAGGTCATATTTGCTTAATCTTTCGTTGAATTCGTCCATTGGAAGGTTGATGATATCGTTGACGGCCATCGGAATGTTCATGGCTCGAGCTCGCTTTTCATCTCTATTCAAATGTTCATGTTCACTTGTTGAACTACTTCTTCGTCCTATAAAAAAAAACACAAAAATCTTTTAATAATCCTGTATATAAATAAAGAATGAAATCAATTAATTACCTTTGACAGGCTTATCGCGAGCCACTGGTCGTTGCATGACTCCTGCGCTCTCAGGAGGAAGATGATACGAGTGATTATGTTGGACATGATCAATCGAGGGCCGGGCATCTAAAAATAATCAGATTATTAATTTCATAATATTAATATTAATTTTAGCCATGAATAATAAATAAAAACAAAAATACCTGGATGATGTCTCATGAATTCTAAAGTGCAACTGTATTTAAGTTCTTGCGAAGTTTTTGGCCCAATTGCACCCTCAGCAGGCCCTCCTCCATAAGCAACTTCACCTCCCGAATATTCATATTTCATTGTTGGAGGCCCAGCTGGGAGCGAGGCACTTGCCCCATGGCTTCCTAAAGACGAGGCACCTGAAATAATTATTATTTAAATGCTTTTTTTTTATTATTTTAGTTGAAAAATAAAAAAATAATAGGATGTCCAAATAACTGGCCAAAAAATATTCCATGTTTTAAATTTTTATCTATAAAGATAATATATACTATATATTTTTTTTATTTTTATCTATTATTCACAGTAATATTTCTTTTAGATATTCACCTGCATGGCCATTTTCTTGTAAATAACGTTTTCCAAACATTTGATGTTTCTTCTGAGCGAGAAGTGGCATTCTATGACCAGAAGGATCAGCGCCAGTTCCTGAATGGTGACGATTGGAATAGCTACTGTAGTCATAGGGTCGGTATTTGCCACCACTAAAAAAAAAAACAAAAAACAATACAACAAAATAGATTAAAAATCAAATTCATTTCTTTAGCTACAAAAAAATAAGCGAAAAATTCGGGAATGATTCCTCAAAACTTTCTCGTATACAGTAGATAGGAAAGGAGAAAAACAGCCAGGTAATAAAATTAAACTCTCTGTTAAGGAAACAGTTTCGGTTTTAATTTCTTTATTTCATTAAAACCGAAACTGTTTCCTTAACAGAGAGTTTAATTTCCTGGAGACTTTTTACCTGCTCCTTTCCTATCTATTTAAATATAACAGCCACTTTAATTCTTCAAAACTTTCTCGTATATTTTGGAATTACGTCTGCCTTCCAGGTGACGTATTTACTCCAAAAGTTGATAGATATCTACAATTTTAGTGTAAGGAGTATATACCGAATTTCATCGATCTGGCTGCTTTGGTTTTTAAGCAATCGTGTTCACACTCAGACACAGACATAATTCCAAAATAGGTTTTTTTTTGCACTCATAGAGGTCTAAAATTTGGGGAATCATCAAAATTTCGAAGCCGAATTTTTTAACGATCACAATACTTTCTCTTTATATACTATATACGAGAAAGTAAAAAGGCCTCCAAAGCCTACAAACTATATAAATTTTATATGTAAAATCTTTTAAATTAAAAAAAAAAAAAAGAAACAAAAGAAAACCAAAAAATCTTGGTACTTTTTAATAAGGTGTATATCGGAATCCAAACCCCTTTTCGGAGAAGGATGAAACTTTATTTATTTACTTATCATAAGAAGATATTAAAATTTAAAGACAATTGGTCTGCAGAAAGCGATAAAGAAGATCATATTTATTGACAACTATGATTTTCTCAGCATCCCTCGGACCAAATCTTTTGACAATTAAAACTCAAGGAAATTATATGTCCTGATCATGTCCCCCTTTGTGGTGGAGCCCATTATAAATTTCTGGAATTCTAAAATTCTTTAATATAGGAAGATTTATTTGTTTATGGCCAAGTTGGTGGTGGCTTATTAAAACAATATATGGTATATTATTTAGATTTTATTTTTGGCTGCAACTCCCACATTTATTCATAAATTTCTGGATTCCTCATGTAGTAACTTATCTATTTCTTAGGAAAGAAAGCAGTGACGTCATTTCCGTTTTTACTTAAAGGGGGGGGGATATTTTTACTTCCTACTTAATTTACATACATATAAACATATACCTCTATATCTTTATCTAGACCAGTGGTTCCCAACCGGTGTGCCCCGGCACCCCAGGGTACTGCGTGATTGGCTAAGGGGTGCCGCAAGATATTGAGATAAACCAAAAAAAATTTAATGTTTACTATATTATGGGGGTACTATTATATATTATTCCAATTAAAGTTAATTTTTTTTAATTCAAGGAAGGGTGCCCCTGGTGTGTATTGTTATTCTCAACGCACCGTTGGGGTGCCGTGAACTTCAAAAGATTGGGAAACTCTGATCTAGAATATCTTCTATATTTATTTAAAGAGAGTGTGAGTTTGTTTGTATGTAGGGGATAAGTTCAGAATTTACTATTTTCTTCCAAAGCCTTGGGAACAAATTCCCTGAAGGAAAGTAGGTAATAAAACGAGATTAGGTATTTGTTAGTTCACAACCCGAAGAGTGGTTAAGGCTATTAATTGTTTTTACCTGTGATTGTAATCTAAAGGCCCGTAATGGTCTCCAGGGGGATGTCCTGAATCGGATCCAGTCTCCATCCATTCCCCATCGCTAAGTGATGGAACTCTTTCACTGCCCATTGAACTGACAGCGCTGTCACTGCTCGCATCCAAACATCTTTCTTCGCCAGTAGCTGTGGCCCCTGGGACAGGTCCGGAAGCTGCGGCTGCGGCTGCTGCTGCTGCTGCTCCGCAGGTCCAGTTGCATTATTCGAACTATTGCTGTCGAGGATTCGCATTGGATACATGCCTGGACAAACACAGATAAATGACAAAAGGTTAAAGGGGGGAAAATCATTCATCATTTCCTTGCTCTATATCGAGATTCAATCAGAAAATTAGGATAAATGTGACAGATTTTTTATCATTAATCATTCAAGAAATAATAATACAACTCTTATCCATTTATCAAAAAAAAATATCTTTCAAATATATATTTTATCCTTTTAGAATAGATAGACTTAATTTTGATAAAAAATAGTGAAAACCAACCGCTCCCAGTCAATACAATGCAGGTGTTCCGTGGACCTCTGAAGGTCCGCGAAGGAGGGTCAAGTGGTCCCCGAGACGGGTGTCATTATTTAAAAAAAAAGATTGTAAATTTATAAAAATTATTATTATTAAACCAGTCGCAAAGCCCGCGTGCTTTCCGTCTATTTCTTTCTATGGGGCTCGCCCATTTGAACATTTTATTGATGAGTATGGTGTATCCAAAAGAGCAAAGTGTCCTGTAAAGTTTCAGTCATATTAAAAACTTTTTGAAGTAGAGCGCGATTTTTTTTTTTATCAAAAAAATCATGGAATCTATGAGCAACCGTGAATCGTGTGGTGATAATTTTTTAGAAAAAGGCGGTCCTCCCCGAAACCCCGAAAAAATACTTTCCGAATCCACGGGTATAATTGAAGAGGAAAATTGATCCGTAGCCTAAATTAAGTTGGGAACCTCTGTTATAAGTAACGGGCCTGGAGGCTTTCCATTTAAACTATAATTTCAACCAATATTTTATTTATTTTCTTATATATAGCCTACATACAAGATGATTCAAAATGATTCATTCAATTCCAAGGAGATCAAAAGAATCTGATCATGATGTCAGGGAGTATCGAGCTTAACGAGCTCAAAAACACAAGAGAATGGCTCATTCTTTACATATAAAATTTCCAAGCAAGGAGATAGATCATTTAATTTGTAAATACAAAAGGATTATTGAAATTTAGGAGAAAAGCGTCACGGATTCTTACCTTGTGATTATCGTTAGATCCTCAAAAAAATAAATAAATAATAAAATAAGAACAATGAATCATTTTGAATTACTGTCAATGTCCAAAATAAGAGATAATTTTAAGTAATTGATCTTTGATCCCCCTCACCCGAAAATACTGGACGAGAACAACAATCAAATCAGTTTTGTTGCCGAGTAGCTCAACTCTTCCAGGTTGGTTAGTATTTTATCCAAATTTTTTAAAACACTTCACTTTATTATTGAAAATAACATTACACATATTTAAATAATACACATAAAAGTAAATAGATTATTAATTAGGCCTACTAGTTTTTTTAAAATAATAAATATCAAGGTTATAGAATAGCTATTAAAGCCATATTAATATCTGGTCTTAACAAAGTTAAATATTCACTTGCACTAATGGACTCAATAACAAAATGCTGAGTCAATCTTTCTCCAAGGCAAGATAATTTTACTAGAAAGAAAAATAAAAAAGGGAGGGATCATGATTTTATGAGAAATATGAATTAAACGTAAAATTTATCAGTGGCGTTGTATTATTTATTTCAATCAATTTGCTGCCCCCTTTCAGGGATTAAAATAGGCCTAATAATTTAGAAAAATTCAATCTATTAGAATAAATAAGAACACGATACTATGTATGCCCACCCCTCTTCCATGTTCAATATTCATGCTAATTGTAAAATTTCTGTTATTATAACAGAAAAATTTATTCATAGCAATTGAAAAAAAAAAAAAATATCTAATATGAATAAACTGAGGGAATGAATGAACAGGAAATAGATTGAATTTATTCAAAGTCTCGCGATTATTAAAATATCAGGTATTTACAGTGGCGGATTAAGACAATATAGGGCCAAGGCGCAAAAAAAAAAAAATTTTAGGCCCCGGATAACAAAAATGTCTTTGGAAATTAATTAATAGGTATTGTTATAAATATAAAACGTAATTTTAATTACTTACATGTGTATTTAAATTTATTTAAAAAAATACAAAAGAATTTTTAATGAAAAAGTGATCAAAGTATTAATCTAAAAGAGTTCTCAATAGATATTTAATTTTTCCTTTATTATAAGGTCCAAATATTTAAATTAATACTTTGTTGTCAATTGTCGTTGAAAAATAATATTTGGAACAAAAATGACTATTGCCCTTGGGCTTGGTGTAGTTGGTAGCGCGCCTGCCTTGTATACCAAGGGTCGAGGGTTCGGATCCCAGGCAGTCCGGTGATTTTATTTACGCCATTTGGATACCAAATGGCTTAAATGGACCCTGTTATGCAATGGTGTGTCAAAGACCAAAAAATTCAAAAATGAGTTAAGCACGGAATATTGTTTCAAATGTATTTTTATGAAATATGTCCTAAAAAAATTTATATTTAATGTTATTTGCACAATTGACAAAAAAAATTATATATAATCCAATGTAAACAAAAAACTTTATTGTTGATTTTCTCAAAACTCGATGTTTGGTCTTTGACACACCATTGCATAACAGGGTCCAAATAAGAATGCCTGGACCTCCAATAGATATATTTATAAAAACGGGCATCGTAAAAAGTCTTATATGGTATAAGTTGCCGAAAAGACTGTGTGAATGTGAGTGAATGGGAAAAAAGTGTGAGTGTTAAAAAAAAAAATGTCTATTGAATTATGTTGTCTTTTTACATAAAATTGATAGCTACACCTAATATGAGAGGTAATATAATGTAACAGGAAATATTAAAATAATGTTTGAATTTCATAAGTCAATTGATAAATTTTTTATAAAAATGAAATGAAATTTTAAATCACGATCAAAATTAATATGATAATCAATTTTGGGGGTCCCCATATACTACGGTGCCCCTGCTTATGATCCGCCCCTAGGATTATATGACAAACGAAAAAGAAATTTAGGACTACCCTGTAAATATTTTATTTTTCAAATCAGAGTTTTTTAAAAAACAAGTAGATCCAGTATTTATACTAGTTATAACCAAATAAAAAGACATCAGGTGATATTACGATTCGTATTATTTGTTCGCTTACATAGATTATAGTAAATGAAGTTCTCTCGGAAGGGTGGTTCCATGAAAAGCAAGAGTTGCCCGTCGGCCATGGCCAGGAAAGGCCGCCCTCGGAGGAAGCCACTCGGCTACCTGCACCCAACTGCAGGCCACCGTCTTTTCCCGGCCCAACAAGCAATGACTAGGCATTATTCTAATCTGATAGCGTAATGGTGTGTCTGTCTTAGTGACACTGGGTATAAACTTGTATACGACTCCGCTCTAGCATGTTGTATGCGTGTTAACGGCGAACAGAGCAAGTTGATGATCTTTGGACCTCACTAAAGTCAGCGGAAAATATCAATCTTCTCGCATTCGTTTGATAACCGAATTTCATTAGTTTTTTTTTATATATCATATGGTGTGTTATTTCCTCAGGACAAAGTACAAATTTAAAAATTATGTGTCAAACTGACAGAAAATGATTTTAAATCATTTCAGTTTGTTATAAACAAGTACGAGGAGCATGTATTATCTATCTATCTCAAACAAATAAATTTCCGTTTCGCAATTCTTATTACTCTTTGGAACGTTTTTATTTTTTAGGTCTACATATCTTATTTCATAAATAGAAAACATTTAATATGTTGATATTATTATTCATTACATTTCTTTTTGTGTAGGTGAAAACTACAATTAGACTACAACTAAAAAGACAGTCATTTAGAGTGACGGCAATCGAAAGTTGTGTTCTGTGCTTGTCACACCAGATATTTTTGTGTCGAGATATATTTAGTTTCGGCCGATATATTAGAATTCAAGATGTAAAATTTATAAGTATGGGAAAATATTTATATTTTGTTAACATGGCAACCATTTCTCTTATGAAGTACAAGAGTAAAGTGTGCTTCAAACAATTTTGAGAGCAAAATGAGAATATACATTTTAAAGAACATCTAAAAAATAATTGATTTTTGAATTTTAATCAAAATCGTTAGAGCGAATTTTGAGAAAACTGAAAACTGAAAAAGTACATCAGTAAAGTACTAGTACTCTTTGGTCGATTTTGTTCAAAAGCTTCGTGTCACGTCCCAGGGGGGTGCCTAACTTAAATATAAAATTTCAACCTCCTAGCTCTTTTCGTTCTTGAGATATTTTGTTCACAGACACACAGACAGATAGATCATGTCGCGAAAACCACTATTTTGGATTCAGGGGACCTCAAAACGTGTACCTATATCCGTCAAAATCTCCACATCGAATTTTTGACATGAATCCAATAGGCCTACTTATTAACATATATAGAGGTAAGAGAAAGTAAAAACGAAAAGACGCTTGTATTTTTGAAATAATATTAAAGTAATTTACAAAAGTATAAGTTCATCCTATTCAAAATTTTTTTTATTCTGCGTTGACCATGGGCGTAGCTAGGGAATTTGGCTGAGGGGGGGGGCATGGGGCCAGCCATCCTCCGGGAGGCCCCTATTTTCTCAATTTTCTTTGGGTGATGGTGGGGGCGGACCCTCCTCGTTACGCCCTTGGCGTTGACCCTTTCCCCTCCCCCACACTTATATGGGCTAATTTGAAATTTTCTTCTAATATTTTTAAATTTAAACACAAATTAAAACCTACATAGATTATTTCGTTCTTATCTCTGGCCTATTTGATTGTATAAATATAAATAATTTTCGTAGGTAGATCAATCAAGATTTAACAAGTTTTTGTTTTTAACAGGATATGTGCAATACTGTTCAAGCGGCTGGATCAATATTTTTCAATTTGTAATAATTAATGATTGCAATTGTGGTAAAGTTGAAAATTTTATTTTGAAGCGCTAAAAAATAATTGATTCTCAAACTGAGTGGTACTCAGGACAAACTAAATTGTTCTAAAAAAAAAAAAACTGTGTTTTGCCCTGTAGCACATATAAACTCCCAAAAAAAGTTGAGAGATGCTTTTGAATAGGACGCCTTCAAAAGGAGACGTAGGCAACTGTTGAACTTGTGGACATGTGTGGTGGTATCGGCAGGAGCTCAAGAGAGAGGATCTCTATGGAGAACGAATCGGGCCATAAATCCATGCGACAGAAAAAGAAAGGTATTTGTATGATCTATTATTTCATTTTCATATAAAACAAAATCTATATAATTTGTTATTCTTATTTTTTTCGCAAAAATAGAAGACAAATTGATAAACTTTTTTTTTTTTTAATCTCTCTCCTATAATCCCATATCTTTTTGGGAATTACCTGTTAGTTCAACTATAAAATATTAATTTATTTCTTAGCTCAGTACTCATGTCTCTGTTTCTCTCGTTTGTCTTATAAACGGTGATACTTGCTAAATTTTATATGAAATTTCATCGGATATCGAAGAAATTTAAAAAAAAAATTTCTTTTTCAGGATTCTTTTTATTCATTCAACACCTGATTTTGTGTATAATTTCACAGTTTCGTGCATAAAATAATTTGCCGAAAAATAAAAAAATCGTGAATAAAATAACAAAAATGATGATTGTGAAAGCTTGGTGTAGATAGATGAACGATAAATGAAAAAGCTGGAGGTATTTATGCAGGCCAAATTTTATTCCACTTTATAGTCGACGTTTCGGGAGACTCAACGCCTCCCTTCATCAGGACTAATCATTTGATTATATATAAATAAATTAACCTTCACTGGCTTATGTAGTCATCCGAGAATGAAGTTAATAGTCTTAAATTTGCCTTATATTGAGAACTCGCTCATTTTTAATTGGAAAACGTTCAGTGGCCGAAGATTTGCCCTCCCTCATCTCCCGTCTTTCACACTAAAACAGTCAATTAGACTCAAGATATGTTAAAATCTGATTCTGATCGCTTCTCAAAATTTTTAAAATAATTTCTTTAATAATTAAGGTGCGCGTCTCGAGACGATCGTCTCGGGGTGCTAATTTTGGGAGATTGCGGCCACAATTTTGAAGCTATCGACCTCAATTTTTTTTAAAATTAAAGTTATTTAAAATATCTACAACTTATAGAAGCCCTTTTTTTTATTTTGGAAAAAATAAATTTTTTTTTTTAGATTAATCGCATTAAAGAAAATATATTTTTAAAAAATCCTCTCTATATTTTATAGATAATTAAATTAGTAATCATTGTGTTAAAAAATAATTAATTTTCTACCCTTAATTAATTAGCTGGAATCTTTCAAATGAAATGGAATAAATCCCTTGTTTTCCTATGGGAAAAACTAACGCCATCTCTTGCCGCATAGAGTAACTCGGTACTGAATCGTCTTCTAACGGTTTTTCGAGACGCGCACCTTAAATCAAAAGTAGAAATTCACAAAAAGTGACAAAAGGGAAACAAAGTTAATCTCTATTTAGAAATTTGAAATAAGGAAAAAATCCGATTATCTGATATCTTTTTTTATAATATTTTTTATTTAATCTAGTAATATGAAGTTGTTCATAAAACTCTCATTAAATTGATTTGTCATTCTTATTCATTAAGAAAAATACCTCAATGCTCTAAAATTGAATTACCTCTCAACATCTTTCAATAATGCCATGATAAATGAAAATTTTGAATAAAAAAAAAAAAAAAATTATTGAAAAATAAGAAAGTTGATATTAATTTTCAGAAAAAAAAAAAAAATAATGCAAGAATAAATCTCTCTTGAATGATTAAAGCTTTCTCCACTAAGTAGTAATAAAATGATAATTTAATCAAATAAATTGACCAGATTCGTTTTCTCGGGCGAAGCAATGACAAATGTGCATTTAAGCCGGCCCGACAGATGGTCAGCCTCATTCATCATAGTCACATTCAGAGGTTTTTTTGAATCGTGAACATGTACCACGAAATAATTCGAGGAATCAACCTAAAGACGAATTAGTAGATTCTAAAAAAAAAAAAAAAATCGACTTTCTTGCTTTAAAGATAAATCTACGTATGAAAATTAAAAATAAATTTTGACTTTGATCCTCTTACGAGTTGGATTCGATATAGCGTGATGTCAATACAAAATGAACCTCAAGGCCAGGGCTCGAAGCCTGAATGACAACCGAAAAGGGCTAATTAACGACATTTAATCAATTAAACAACTCTGCTATTTGAGTATATGGTCATTATTAAGGTGCGCGTCTCGGGGTGCTAATTTTGGGACTTTCCAGCGGCCATAATTTAGAAGCTATCGACCTCAAATTTTTTTTAAATTAAAGTATTCTAAAATATCTACAACTTATAGAAGCCCTTTTTTTGATTTTCGAAAAAAAAAATTTTTTTTTAGATTAATCGCATTAACAGATAAAAGATATTTAAAAAAAAGGAGCTCTTAAGTTGTAGATAATTAAATTACTAATCATTGTGTTAAAAAATAATTAATTTTTTGCCTTTAATTAGCTGGAAAGTCTAGAATGAAATGCAATTTGTCCCTTGTTTTCCTATGGGGAACACTAACGGCATCTCTTGCCGCCTAGAGGAACTCGGTAGTCAAAAGCTTTCTAACGACTTTTCGAGACGCGCACCTTAAATAAAATATTTATCTCTGGTACACAATATGATTGCAGTTTTTATGAATCCTTAAAGGTTGATATTTTATAACGATAATAATCCAAAATATTTATTTGTTTTAGAACATTTTTTTTTCAATTTGATGAATTTATAATAAACGACACAATGCCACCTGAGCGATTGATTGCTGCTTCATTCACACGTGAGTTATCAATGCATTTATTTTTTACGAGTTAGAAGGTCGCTGCTCTGTTTAATAATAATAGAGGGAGTAGACAGCCAGTGATGACTCTCTATTTCTCTCTCTTGGATATTCAAAACTCTCAAATTTGAGAGGTTTCGGCTTTTTTTAAATAACATCATCAGTACAGAGAGTATGAACTAAATGACAAAGCGCTGTGTCAAATGTTTATTATTATTTTACATTCCTACCGGGATCCCCGTTTATTTACCTGAGGGGCTTTCGTGTACGAAGACACACACCGCCTCTGGCAGTAGCCATCCGTCTACCGGCACCCCGTGAAGTTACATTATTTTCTATCTCAAACTCCTCCTCCTGGCTTTGTTTCTATCTAGTTAACTAATCGTTATTTCTGTTTCCACCCGTTCCTTTTATCCAACCTTTCCTATGCTAGGAGGGATGTCCTGGTTTGAGGGGGACCCCCTCAGCGCCGACTCCTTTCGAAGAAGAATGCATCACTGAGAGGGAACCTTCTTTATGTCCCTTCCACAGGACGGGAGGTCACAGCAACTCCCTCTCTGTCAAATGTAATAGTGTCCCTCAATATATAAAAAACATAAGTAACAAATTCAACGAATTGAAAAGCATTTGATAATTTTATATTCAAGCATTATTTGAGTAGGCCTATTTTAAATACAAAATTAACTGGCAACTTGACTCACTGCTCGGACGTCATGTTCGTACTCTCTAAATGAACTTTTTGTGGTTTAATTATCAATAAATAAAGGCAGGGCCGGAACTAGTAGATTTTTTAGGTGAGGGCAAAATTTAATTTGCAGCCCCTCCTTAAAATTTTCTACACAAAATTCATATCATTTCATCTTTTTTTTTTGTAAATCTTTCTTTAATTGCCGCCCCCCCCTGGGCACATGCCCCCACTGCCCCTCCCACCCTAGATCCGGCCCTGAATAAAGGAACAATTCTAAAATATGGAAGTTTCATCTCCTAACTACCTGCTGCCTCTTTTCTTTTACTTTTTCGTTTATTTCTTGTACTTGATACAAAGTTTGAGCAGGGAAGTATCTATTGGTTAGAGAATGAGAGTGATGTGTTCCATTGGCGCAAAACAGGGCATGGGCCTTTTAAAGTGGTGTTTTTAAGTAGAGTAATTTTTTGTCAATTTCCTCAGGGAGGTAGCGAGAGAGATAGACAGAGGGCAGTAGCACCAATATGCATTGCTGAATAGATATCATTATTAAAAAATTCAAATTATTGTATAGTTAAAAAAAAAGATTGGAAAATTTGTTAAAACTTATTTATTCTTAATAAATAATTTACTTGATAATCTCAATTAAATAATGAACATATCTATAATTGTTACTAAATATCATATGATTCTCAAAATGCGTTTTATTCCCCCTCGGGGGCAGCAAATCGAACATTTGCACTCGTGCAGTTTATGCCATTGAAAGTAGAGGACCCAATATAAATATTAGAAAAATGAGTCCTTTTTCATTTAAAGTCCTGAATCCCCCTCTCCAAGTTCATTTTATAATATTCCTATTGACTAACATGGTCAAGGATGAAAAATTTTAATTTTATTCGTAACCTTGAGTATTAGTTATTCACTATTAAGGTCTATATAAATAAATCGAAATATAGTGTGTAAACTTGAATTTTGATCTTTAAATAATTAAGAAAAAAAAAATTTTAGAAATTTTTTTGTAATTATTGTAAAAAAATTCAAAGTGTAAGAAGCTATACGTGACTTAAAAATATCTAATCTTATCTTTCTTTGATAAAAAAGAAAAAAAAAAAAAAACCTTTGCGCAAATAGTTGATAAACATTAGATAAATCAAAAAAATAGAATACATACTTTCGCCCATCATTTCCACAAGTTGGAGGTCTTCATCGTTGAGGATCGAAGAGAAAAATCCATCCGTGGTTTGATTCAATTCTGTCGTGCCATTCTGGAAAAAAAATTCAATTATATTTTAAGGGAATTTAAAATATTTATATAATATTATCCTTTATCACTCAGAAAGTACGATAAACCTTATCTATTTATAAGTTTGAATATTTATCTGATCTTTTTATTTTATTTTATTTTTTTTTTTTTTTTTTACCTTTATTAAGTATCAACAAAAAGTTAAATAAAAATAATCAATTATTTCAAAAAATTTTTTCAAGTCACTATTATATGATTCAGTGTTTTAATCTATTTTCTCACATAAATACAATAGTCTAATAAAACAATGATAAACATTTGATTTTATAATATTTATTTAGAGGATGATTTGACAAAATTATTTCATGAATGAAGGAAAATAGTCTATTTCTTAATTTTCAGGAAATTTTTTTAAGGGATTTTGCGTTATGAAAAATTAAAGTTCTTGACAAATATTAAAAAACTACTCAATGACAGGTGGAGTGGAGCTCAAGTTGAGAGTAAATAAAATTATTGAGAAATTGAGTGATCGATTTGACTAATTAAATATGTACCGGATAGAACATGAGTTCGTGGTTGGATTCCATTTTATAGGCTGAAGGGCCTCCCTCGGACATGGGCTCGCTGCTGTTGGTTAGGTTCATCGAGGTGGCCACCGCATTGCCCAAGTTGGCTCCGCCTAAAAAATACCAATTAGAGATGAAAAAATACCTGTTGAATTCTTATTTATTATTATATAAAAAAGTATTCAAATATTTATTATACAAGCAAAGTTTAAACAAATGTTTTAAAGTATCCTGTGAGGCAGGCAACCAAACTAACAGACATGTATAAATAAAACGTTTGATTTCATTGAGCAAAAATAATTATTTAAATTAACTAAGTTCAGTAGTTTTGTTAGTTAATTAGATAACACTAAAAATAATTATTTAAAATTTGTATTTTTAAACTCATATAAAAGGAATAGTACGATTGAGAAAAATTTTATTTATTTAAATTTCATGAGCGTTTCCAATATATATTTACTTATTCTCATTTAATCATTAGTGTCAGAATTAACACATTATGGATACTCTTGGGTGTTTACTGAGGTTTACTGTTTCCTTTTTTACGTAGTGGCATCACTAATAGAGTTGAATAATTTTTTAGTGAACTTTTATTTATTTATTTTTTTTTTTTTGAACCCGAGTTCTTTCAATTCGGGATTAAAAGTTTAACTGTTAAATTCCCTCTGCTAATCGGTTCTTCCACAATTATTAATTAAATAAATTTAGAAATACAACAGAGTCTTGCTAATCCGGCCTAAACGGGATGCCGGATTCTGAAAATGCCTATTTAATCGAAACATATAAAATTTATACATATAATACTATATAATCATTAACTCTTTAAAAAATCTGTAATGACAATTTGTTTTCTGAAATTATCCCTTTTTTCTGCTGCAATATCTCTTTTCAACACGCCGGATTAGCCGGTAAGCAGGAGTATAGAAGACTCTACTTTATTCAAATTTTATTTCGAGAAGGGAGATAGCAGAAAAAAATAATTATTTTGACAGTTTTCTTAAATTGTTAAGGGAATTTTAAGGACGTTGCCTATTATTTTGATTTCTGGTAATCAGGAGCTATATGAAATTTTTTTCGGGGGCCCGAACTCAAAAATTTTTCTCGAAAATTTTTTTTTAAGAAACTAAATTTTTTTCACACGAAATTTTTTCAGAACATTTTTTCTTTTCGGAACCAAAGATTTTTATCCTCGGAAAAATTTGTTGCGCTGATGTCTGTATAACCCTATATTGTATATGTGTTTGGAAATTTCGGGCCCGGGCCCCCTCGCCCCCCCTTATATACGCCCCTGCTGGTAATAATATGTTTATTTAAATCATTTAGACTTCGTTAACGACCTTGAGGATAGGCTTGACGTAGTCCGAAATGTCGACGACAAATTTTATAAAAATTTCCCAATTTAATGCCTTACTCATCTCGCGAGTACGTGATCGGCGACCATGAGTTACCCGAGCTAAGTGTAGCATTTTTTCTGCTCCCTTTAATTAAACGACACTTTTTGTTTTCCATTTTTAAATTACTTTAAATTAGTCTGAATCAGAGAAGAGGGTCCAATAAACATAAGGCAATATGAGTCTGTTTTCATTATTTGAAATCTCTTCTCTTCAGTCATTAGTGTCTGACCTGACGTGTCAGGCTGACACGTCTGAAGAGTAACTTGCATGGGAATAATACTGAGGTGGGTTCCCGTTTCCTTCCTCAGGAGAAGGAATCTCAAATGTAGTAGGATAAATTTTTGCCAGGTGGTGGATTTGAACTTGAGTTGTCTTCAACTAACTGCTTTATCCCCACGACTAATCGCCTCCTCAATGTAATTTGAAAATTACATTATTTTAAAAAGATATTATCAGAAAATATGTGAACCGGAAAACGGCAAATTTCTATAAAAGGAAATCCAATCGAATCAATTATTACTAAAAGTGAATAACTGATGAAGCAGGTCTATTTGTCTTAAACTGTCCCGTCGTAAAAATGCCATAGTAGGTATTTATTAGTTTTAGTTAAAGTTCAAGCTCGTTAACCTACTCTCCTGGATCAATTTTCAAAATTTAATATATATTTTCAAAAATATTAATAAATTTAAATAAATTAATATTTATAAGGTTTAAAAATCTGGTGTGACTGGCGCATACACACAACTTTCTCTTACCTTCGGTAATCGAAAGTTGTGTTCTGTGCTTGTCAAACCAGATTTTTTGTGTCGACATGTATTTAGTTTCCGACAGTACGGTTCATTCGATTTTCTAGATGTAAAATTTATAAGTATGGCAAAATATTTATATTTTGTTACCATGGCAACCATTTCTCCTATCTTTTCTATGGAGTTCAAGAGTAAAGTGGTCTTCAGAAGATTTCAATCACAAAATGAGAATATACATTTTATTGAGAATCTAAAAAATAATTGATTTTTGAATTTAAAAAAAATCGTTGGAGCAAATTTAGAGAAAATCGAAAAAACTGAAAAGTGCATTAGTAAAGTACTAGTACTCTTTGGCCGATTTTGTTCAAAAGCTTCGTGTCACGTCCCATTGGGGTGCCTAACTTAAATATAAAATTTCAATCACCTAGCTCTTTTCGTTCTTGAGATATTTTGTTCACAGACACACAGACAGACAGACAGACAGACAGACAGACAGACCATGTCGCGAAAACCACTTTTTTGGATTCAGGGGGCCTCAAAACGTATACATCCATCAAAATCTCGACATCGAATTTTTGACATGAAACCAATACTTTCTCTCTATATATATTAACATATATATAGAGGTAAGAGAAAGTAAAAATTGTATCTTCAAAGATGTAGAAAATGATGAAAAAAATATTTTATTAATATGCAAATTACTTTTTCACTTAATTGTCTTTTTTTATAATTATTATTCTATTCTACTACTTGTATGCAACGCCACCCAAAACTTAAAACCAAAGTGAATGAAGAACTTACTAAGCGCTGGCGGGGGTGGGTATGGTCCGGTGGCATTGAGCTCTCCGACTGGGGGTGCCAATGTTGCGTTGTGTATGAGAACCCCCCGGGGAGGTTCTGTGGCGTGTGCGTGATGGGGGTGTCCATACGACGCTGTGGGGTGGTAGCCAGTGGCTGTGACGGGGGTAGCGCCTGTGGCTGCTGGGGTAGGTGACGATGCTGCATAAGCCGAAGCGGCAGCTGCAGCGGCGGCTGCTGCTTGATGATGATGGTGGTGGTGGTGGTGGTGGTGATGCTGATCGGCAGGAAGACTCAAAAGACTGGCCAAGTCCTGCCATCGTTGTTCCATGCTCATTGTGCGAGTGTATGTCATACGGCCCTGCAAAAATAAAAAAAATAAATTGCATATTTCAATTTTCTATTTATTGACAGATGGGAAGTCTGAATTATTTTCTATTTATCATCCATCAACCGGTTGTTAAGAACTTTTATCTTCTCTGCGTAAGACGTGAAAATGGTTTTAAAATAAAAACCAAAATCCATTTTCACTTCTTGTTCACAGAACATATAATTCTATATTTATTTATCTATGGAAATTTTAATTTACTACTTCTAGAAATGGAATTACTGACATATGGTTTATTATTAACCTGATGTCGATGAATATTTACTCTCTCAAGTGATATTCTTTTTGCTTTCTCTGTGGCCCTTCAGGGAGTAGAAAGTTCTGATTTGTTAAAATATTTCAAAGATAATTGAGATTAAAGATTTTTTTTTTTTCATTTTTACTCAAAATGAAGAATTTTTTTATTATTATATACCTACTTGCTAAAATAATTTACTGACAAAATTTCCCATATTAAATTTTTTTTTATGATTCTCCTGCTGGGAAATAAAAATTTTATTAAAAATTTAAATAATTTATTATTTGGGTTCTATAAAAAACCAGAAGTAGAAATTCTTATTTCAAATTCAAAATTAGCTATTTTATACCTTTTCAGACACTTTAATGACTTCACGTGCTATAATATTTATTAATATATACAGAGAGTGGGCCTACTATGTATCCATTCACAAAATATGGCAATTTAAATTTTATTTGAATAATTCACGATTTCAATCATCAGCTTAATCAATGAACCGTGGCATTATTTGTGGCACAAGCGATTATAATTTAAAGAGTTTACTAAATAAATTATTTTATCTATTAAAATTTATTAAAGTATAATTTTATTAAATTTTTGCTCTTATATTTGAGGTTTTTAGTCCCATGTTGGTTTCCAATATTTTTTGTTTAGCATGAGAGCAAACATTTCATCTTACAGGAGAGTACACGGTTGACTTCGTCACCGATTTTGATCTCCTTTATTTGGTGAATCTATACTGAAAAATATTTGTATTCTGATCGAACTTTTCGACCCAATTCGCCCTGTAACAATTTTTTTTTCTCATCTGAAATTTTAAAATCTGAAAAGGATTGGTATAAGGCTCAAAGAAAGCATATAAACAACAACAATTGATAGCGTAACGGGTAGAGGAGAGGGTTAGTAATCCAGGGATCCCAAGTTCAAAACCTGGGTTGTCATTTTTTTTTGTATTATTTATTATATAAAAAAATAAATATTATATTATATTATAAAAATATTTTATTTATATTTCGACATATTTATTACGTATATTTATACAGAAAACAATGAATAATAAGTCAATTAGATATATAAATGAATAATTCAGGGGCGTATATAAGGGGGGAGGTCGAGGGGCCGAGGGCATATACCCCCTACATATATAGGAATATAGAGCCAATAATGGGTCTCGCCTCCCCCCCGAAATGTTTGCGCAACCCCATAGCGCGAAAATGTTGGCTCCACAAAAGAGGAAATGTTCCGCGAACGGCACATGAAGAAAATTTTGGTTTCGCTAGTGGCAAAAATTTTGCCTCTCTAAAAAAAAGGTAATATTTTTTCGGACATATATACAATATATCTAATTGATTTATTATTCATTGTTTTCTGTATAAATATGTAATAAATATGTCGCAAATATAAATAAAATATTTTTATAATATTATATAATATTTATTTTTTATATAATAAATAATACAAAAAAAAAAAATGACAACCCAGGTTTTGAACTTGGGATCCCTGGATTACTAATCCTCTCCTCTACCCGTTACGCTATCAGTTGTTGTTGTTTATATGCTTTTCTTTGAGCCTTATAACAATCCTTTTCAGATTTTAAAATTTCAGATGAGAAAAAAAATTGTTACAGGGCGCATTGGACGAAAAGTTCGATCAGAATACAAATATTTTTCAGTATAGATTCATCAAATAAAAGGAGATCAAAATCGGTGACGAGTCAACCGTGTACTCTCCTTGTTAGATGAGACAAAATTGTGTTTATTAAAGCTTTTGTGGTTTGAATTATTATTATTATTATGGGAATTTTTAATTATAGATCACATTTTTGTATTAACTAGCCGCGTCGCCCGCCTTCGGCGGGCTTCGCGCCTAGCCGGGGGGCTTCGCCCCCTGGACCCCCCCCCCTCCAGCTGGCTCGGGCCCGCCTGCGGCGGACCCTCGCCTTTTCTTATTGATGAGAACCCGTGGCGCCCGCCTTTGCATATAGACAGGGGGCTTCGCCCCTGGACCCCCCGCCAGCTGGCTCGCGCCCGCCTGCGGCGGACCCTCGCCCTTCTTTTTTTTTTTTTTTTTTTTTTTTTTTTTTAAGGTCCTTCTCGGCATCTAAGGCCATTTAGACCCCATCCCTATTTATTTCAAATGATTTGTAGTCAAATCAAATGAAATAAATTTTTTTTCGCTTGGGATGGGAGGCGAACCCGGGACTCCGGTGCGAGAAGCTAATGTCTTCCCACTGAGCCACGGCTCCCGGGCCCCTTTCTTCTTTTTTTTTTTTTTTTTTTAAACATTCACACTTTTTCTCATTCACACTCACATTCACACACACATTCACACAGTCTTTTCGGCAACTCAGGCCATTTAAGACTTTAGACGATAACCGTTGTATTATATATTATCTATTGTGGGTTCAGGCATTTCTATTTAAGCCATCTGGTATCCAAATGGCTTAAATAAAATCATCGGACTGCCTGGGTCCGAACCCGCGACGTTTGGCATAGGAGGGAGGCACGCCCTTTCTTCTTAATTATGAAAAAAATTATCATTACTATTCCAAACAAGTGCCTGCTTGAGGATTTGTTTACATTCATGGAATACACAAATGAAAAGAATACTTAAATATTTCTCTATACATTTCCTATGGGAGAAATCGTAACTTTAAAAAATTAATAACTCAAAAAGTTATGGGAATTTCGGGATGAAAATAATTTTCCTGTAATCCCGAGAAGCTCCTCTTTATGCATAAAAAATTTCATTTCAAAATTCCAACGGGAAGTTGCCTAAATAGAGCGTGACAGACAGACAGACAGACGGACATTAGTGAATTATATATATAGAAGATTATTTATTGAAAATATAAAATATAAAACTAATAAACACAGTCAGTTCACTTGTGTCGGAGCAAGTGCACAGTACTTGAGAACGGCTACAGTATAATTAGTCGAAACTTTTTACAGTATTTATGTTAATATTTTTAATAAATAATTAATAACAAAAATGTGGTCTATAATTAAAAATTGAGACAAAATTGCCGATGGAAGGACATTATAACATTTAATTCAATTATTTGAATGATCAATCCATTTTTTTTTAAGAGTAACTTTCATTTGATTGCCTCAAATTTTTTCGCCCTTCTATCAGCATGTCGCGTCACAGGGAGGGACGTCACCGGCCACTCACACCCGGTTTCTTTACTACGCTACGACATTTATATTTCATTTCTATCCCTATAAATGACAAAAATAGTTTGTTTTTTTTTTTTTTATTTGACGGAAAAGCCCTCAATAGCCTACAAAAAAAAAAAAAAACACTCCCCGTTTATTTACCCCTGGTGCATCGTGCACGGAGGCACGCACCAGCCCCAAGTACCGGTATCTAGCTCGAGAGCCAGCAACCCGGTTCCCTATGTTGGGAGTGAGGGGCCCCTTCACCTCTCTATTCCCCAAAAAATCAGTCCCTTTCGGGACTGGTACTCTCCCCCCTCTCTTCAAAATAGAAAGTTGAAATTTAATATAATTATATTACGAATTATAAAATAATAATTGTGAGATTAAATTATTCAATTTTTTATTTTAATTACCTTCATCTATATTTCATTTTAATACTTTTGTAAAAACGCGATAATCGAAAAATTTTCAGTTGAACGCCTACGATTCGAAAAAAAAGTTTCACTTGCATCGTGATTTCATAAAACCACACAATGATTTTTTTCCCATATTAATAAAAAAAAAAAAAAGTTAAAATTTATAATTACAAAAAATTATTTTCATTTCTTCAAAATTTTAATATTTACTAGGAACCGACCGAATATTCGGTTTCGGTTACGGTTTCGGCCAGTTTCGGCCAAAAATCCTGGTTTCGGCCGTAGTTTCGGTTTCGGCCAAAAAGTAGCCGAACCTTTCGGCCGGCCGAAACCTGAGCAGTGGCGTACCGAGGAGGCCGTCCGCCCCAGGCCCCGAACCGACATAGGCCCCCATTAATTTATAAAAAAAAAAATTTAATGAAAATTTCTCTTTGAGAGGCCCCGGGGCCCTCAGGGCTCAAGTAAAAACGGAAAAATTTAGATAAAAAAAAAACAAAATTTAATGAAAATTTATCTTTGAGAGGCCTTTAATGAAAATTTATCTTTGGGAGGCCTTTAATGAAAATTTATCTTTGCGAGGCCCCGGGGCCCTCAAGGCTCAAATAAAAACGGAAAAATTTAGATAAAAAGAAACAAAATTTAATGAAAATTTCTCTTTGAGAGGCTCTGAACCTTTGAGGTTCAGGGATATACGGTATTTAAAAAATATTTTTGTGTATGAAGGAGAGGGATATTTAAAGATGAGCACCCCCCCCCCCCAAAAAAAAAAACAAAATTCAATATAAGGCCCCCTCTTCTAGCCCTCTGAACCTGAGTTTGAAAAGATGGGATGAGACTCGCATGCAAAAAAAAAGGTCAAATTATTTGCAAAAGCGGAAAAGGTGCGGAAAAAATTTAGTCCCCCTAAAAAAAAAGGTAAAATGATTTTCAAGGGAGGGGAAAAAATTTTCCACAGCTCGAAAAAAATTTCAAAAAAAAAAAAAAGGGTAAAATAATAATTTTTTATAGGAAATACAAGTTTCGGTTTCGGTTACGGTTTCGGCCGAAACTAAGATTGAGGCCGAATATTCGGTTTCGGTTTCGGTTTCGGCTGAAAATCTTGTTTCGGTCGGACCCTAATATTTACAATCCTTTAATATTTATTTTTTGAAATAGTCCTAACTAACACCTATGTTGATAAATATTAGCGACATTCTCAAAATTATCTTGTTTTACGTATATGGCCAAAATATTTCCTTAAAATATAATATTTGCATAAGAAACATAAAGAGGAATATAAATGCATTATCCATTTTTTTTTAATGTTTACTTCACGATATCCAAAATGAGAAAGCCGAATGAAATACAGTATTTAGTTAGCAGCATATTTGAATTTGGAGAATTTTGAATTTCTAGAGAAAGAACTTTAATAAAAAAAAAAAATTAACGAATAAATAATATATCTAGGGGAACTGTATTCAGATTTATCCAAAATGGATTAAAAAGTCTCTCCCACCCCCGTTCTTTTCGGGGTTTTTAATTTTAAATATTTTTATATCTAACCCCAACCAAGTTCTTTCAGAAAATTAAATTAAACGTGATCAAAATACCAGAGGCCGGTACCCTCTATGACATTCAATTTGAATATTCAAAACTTATAATAAATAGATTTCAATAATAAAATTTGAAAACCGGTCTCGCCATTTGGAGATGTCCTCTTACTCTACGTTATCGACATTTTTTAAATTTATAATTAGATTAAAATATAGGTCTATTATTGATCTATCCTACATAATAATACCTAGTTCATTTCAACACTAACATTTAATTTATGCCCGTGCATCTATATAAAAAAAAAAAAATTAACGTCAAGGAAATAAATCTAAATTAAGAATTTAACAGTAAGAAAAAAAGGCATTACCTTTTTAGTCCCTTTTAATTATAGCCTATATGAATATTAAAAGGAAGGTGCTAAAGAATTATTTCTTTAACTTATTGAATATGATAAAAAATCGTTAAGAGGTAGAAATTAACAACTTTCATAAAAGAAGAAAGTATTAGAGAGACATTATTTCTTTTCTTCTAACTCTAATGAAAATATTTCCGCCAATAATTAATAACATCTGGATTCCATTTAAGAGAAATATTAATTTGATCTTTATTGCATAAAAATAAAATATTTTTTTCCTTATCAGCTATACATTTGGTTTATTCGTTTCACTTGCCATGGTAAAAAGTTCAAAGCTGCCCAGATCAAATCGTACACGAACTGTTTAGAAAAAGTGCAACTGTTCGATTGAACTTGCAAAATGAGTTCTTAATAACCTAACTCGAATCGAAATTTAATTTTAATAACCTAACCTTCAGTTGTCATTTGTTTTAATTTTATAACGTTGATCCCTAAATAAATAAAAATAATTAATAATAATAAAGAAAATTAATGAAAAAAAATAAAAATAAAATTTAAAACTTACTCATCTTTTTTTTCCTATTTTAATTTTTTAATCGAAGTGGATTGAGAGAAAATGGCGGCATAAGGTGGTCATCTACTAAAGCTTTGGCGCTGAGATCGCCCTGCACAATTCACACCAGCTATTCGATTGGGTCAAATTATGCAGCAAAATTTACATTTTCTGCCCAGATATAAGTATTTATGTACAGTAGCAGTCTAAATACCAGGGTCTAAATTAGTTCAATCAGAAACTATATTATTTGCAATCAAAACAAAATGAATGTGAACAAGGGCGTACCCAGGATCAAATATAGGGGGGAGGGGAGGGCAGATCATGGCCGTCCAGATTGTGAAATAGCTTTTTTTTATATAGAGGGGAAAGCCTTCGAATTAAAGGCATAAAAACATTGGCGCAAGTTTCAAACGAACAGAATGCAAGTAATGCTAGCGTACAAAAATGAAACGAACAGAATGCAGGGTAAAATGTGTACTACAAATGCAAGAGAAACGAACTAACCTATTTTATTAAAGAATAAAAAAAAGGGGAAGAGCTGAAACTTCTAATCTTTATAATAAGATTTTCTTTTAAATAAATTTTTCCCTTCAAAAAAAAAAAAAAAAAATTTGTATTCTTGCTCTTATTTTTTCTTCGTTATAAATAATAATAATAAAAAAAAAAATTTCCTTAATTAATAGACATCTAGGTTTTGATCACAAGAAAGTAATTTAGGAAGGAAATACTATTTTCTCTATATTGATTTAAAATTTAAATTTTTTCAATTGCTAAAAAAATAATTCTACAAAATTCTTTTTGGATGTATCAAAAAAAAAAAAAGAAAAAAATGGAGCGTGACGAGCGAACACCTATGAATTATATATCTATCTATTTTAAACCTATACATTAATAGGAAATCAATCATTTTATAGAGGAAATAGGCAATTCGTCAGGAAACGAAACAAATGATTAAAAAAATAAAATTAGAAAACGAAAATGTATCAAGAGACCTTATGATGTCTCTATCATGTCTATAAATTAAAATTATTAAGCTCATTAAAAGAGATTTGACGATGTTTAGTGCAATCATTTCATTTAGAAACCTGACTACCATTTAATTACTCTTTTAAATTATTCATTCGATAAATTAATTCTGAAAAAAAAAAAAAAACTAAGACCTATTTTATAGATGCATTTTATGAAAGTTAATTTTGCAAATTCTTGGGTTAGTCGTCGTCGGAAGAAGAAGTTTAAATAATTAATTAATTTAGATGTAATCTTAACCCCAGGTGATGACATAGTTAAAGCTCATCAAGTCATATTCGCTACCAGTCTTTCAAGCAGAAAGATTTAATATCTAATAGCTCCCGAAGGCACTAAGAACATGTTCTTTTTTTATTATATTTAGGCATATATAAACACTCAGAGAAGAGTGTGACTAAGGTGTCAAGGTGACGTCACTCATCGGACTAATGGTGATTGATCGAATGCCCCAAGGGCACCCTCCCCCCCCCCCCTCTTGCCTTGATATTCACATTAGAGAATTAATTATATTGTATTTTGGGCCGCCTTAAACAACTAAAAATATCCACAAAAGATTATATAATATTGAAATTGCACTTGAAAGGATAATTTTATTATTAAAGATCTAAAGTGCAAAGAGGAAAACTGCGAAGGTTAATTTTCAAGCATCCTTGTGAAATAAAGAATAATAACTTGATAAAATTGACGAAGTAGCTAAATAATAAATTTTCTGGATTTTATAGCTCTACTATAAAATCGAAGAGGTTCGGGATTTTAGTATTGTTGCGGTCGGATATTGATCGAAGTTTCAACTTAACATTTGCAACGAGGATGGTCACACTTGATGGACCCATTATAAAAAGACAATTTTCTTGTGCCGAGCCTCTAATGGCTCACAGGTAACAAAAAAAAAAGTCTAATTGAGTTCTTTGCCCGGATTTCGTAAGACGGAAGAATCCTTATTTCCAAGTAGAAAGCCCTTTTAGAAAACAAGTCTTGGGATGGCGATGCGATGTAAAGTCGTTATTCTCACCACTTAGAGCTATAAAATCACTGGAGGATGGGCACAAAGACAACTTTTATGGGTTGTCAATGAAAAAATTCGCACTTGGATACATTTATTTAAAGTCAAGTAATTAATTTTTCTTGTTGCCATCTGAAAAATATAACAGGATTTGTTTTCTACGTATTTACTAGGTAGGTCATGGCGCCTCATATTTAGATGGAAGAAAAATGCCGCCCGAAGCCATCAACATAAAATTAGGAATTGTCATTTCAAACTCGAGATAGGCGAAAACAAAAACCTGCTGGATTTGAATGTGAATGGTTCATCGGCTTGATGATTGCTCAATCGTGTTCCCTACGGCGGTGCTCCCGGGATTCGGGTCAAAAGGACCCCGTTTCCGGGTCATCTGCAGGGCGGTTTATGGTGTCCAAAGACAAAAGGCAAATATCAATTCAACGGAGAATGAAATGTTTATGCTATTTGAAAAGCCGACAAATTGTTGACTCACTAAAACAAACACATTCTTTTTCGAAACATGATCGTGAAATTTTTAATGAACCTATGGACATCCATTAAGGCCTTTTTTAAATAAAATAAAAAAATAAACAGACAGTATAATGCGTATATTTGACCTTATACAGGACTTATGCGATTGATATTCGTTTTCTACTTTTCTTTTTAAGGAGAAAAATCTGGTGTGACTGGTCCCACAGTACACAACTTTCTCTTATCGAAGGGTAAGCAGTAGCGTATCCAGGTGGGGGCGAAGGGGGGCGCTCGCCGCTTTTAGCGCCCCTCGCGCATCCCCTTTTTCCCAAAATCTCCGGCTTTTTTTTTTTTGAAATTTCATAATAAATTCGTTTTATATCACAAATCCGGAGAAAAATTACAAAAAAAAGCTCGAACGAGATTCGAATACTAACAAAATTCACTTTAAAAAAAAAAAGGTCGGACGAAAAACGGCGTCCCAGTTAAGCTTCGCCCCCTCCGCCCCCAAAGGCTAGTTACGCCACTGAGGGTAAGTCGTGCTTGCACACCAGATTTTTTGTGTCGAGATATAAGTATTTAGTTTCCCTTAGTTCCAAACTTGATCACTTGAATTTCATAAGTAAAAATCGGAGATATATATCAGTAAAGTGTAGCTTCAAACAATTTTCACAAAAAATTTTATTGATACACTTTTTAAAGACCATCTAAAAAATAATTGATTTTTGAATTTTAATCAAACTCTTTGGAATTTGTGAAAATGGAAAAAAAACTGAAAAAGTACATCAGTAAAGTACTAGTACTCTTTGGCCGATTTTGTTCAAAAGCTTATTTTGAGTGTCCGGGAGGGTACCTAACTTAAATATAAAATTTCAATCCGGTAGCTCGATTCCTTCATGCTTGAATCGTCATCGAATTTTCGAAATAATTTCTCTCTATATATTCCATATATAGGTAAGAGAAAGTAAAAGACAACAATTTTATTAGAAAATTAGATTAGATACAATCAATTATTATATTAATATTATTAACGTTAATATCCTTGGGCTATAGACAGTAGGCCTGCCTATGCCAGTCCTTTTTTGGATGACATTTTAATATAATTTCAAACATTATCTTTTATCAGCCTTGAAATGTAAATGAATGACAATTTCAAATTAATCAAAAGAATCAAAAATGGTCCTTCGAATGAATTAGAAATCTAAATCTTAAAAAAAAGAAATTGAAAAAAAAATCGTGACATTAAATTCAAAAAAAAAAAAATTTTTAATTCCTTGATCAAAGATAAAAGAAATGTTTAACGATTTATTAAATATATAAAAGGTATAATTTCTCCATAATTAAAAGTTTTTTTTTATATATATATTAAAAAGAAGAACAAAATATTCTTTTAAGATAAAATTCTTCTATAATATAGGTCACGTATCTTAATAATTACAAGAAATTTCTATAACATGTTTGTTCTTTAAAGGCCTCTCCCTGAAAATAATGAAGAAATGTTTCATTTGAACAGTCCCAATTTTTATGTTAATTCTGATTAATAGATGAATAATTATAAAATACAAATAACGGTTTTTATTATGAATTGCTAAATGATGAATGACAAAAAAGCTAATCTTAATAGAGAGACTAATGCCGGGTTGCAAGAACGTATTTAACGGCCCGTTAAACGCTTTTTGTCGTTTAAACCTTCCGCTAAATAATTTTGGGTTGCAAGAACGTATTTAAAGATGATTGGTTCGTAAAAGCTGTATATAAACTAAATGCTGAAATTCGGACCTTAAAACTATAAAGTATCCACTAACCTGATTTGTTTCTTTGAAATAAATAAGAATTTAGTGACTATATTATCACGCGAGAGAGGTAAGATAGAAATACATTAATTTAATTGAGTTTTCTTTAGTTTCTGAAACGTATTAAGCGATATTATTAATTATTATAGATATTCATCTGACGAAGAGAAAAAGTGAGGTTATAGTATATTCCCAGTTTCTTTATAATTTAACATCTGACAGCCAGATCTACCAACGTATTTATTATTTTTATTTTACGATATTTAAATATTTAAACATTTTTTTGTTTTGTAACCTAATATTAACAATTAAAATTCAAAGAATACAAATATAATTCCTATTTTTATTTCTTTTATAATTTTGGTACTATTATAAATTATACAATTTGACAATGCGCCCTTGCGGTCAACTGGGCCAACTACATTGAAAGCTGTCATTTTCGCGGGCCCAATCGTTTTGCATCTATCTATATATCTTAACAGTAGGGAATAGTTAACAGTTCCTTTAAAGCTGCTTTAGCAACAGCCTATAATTTTAAAGCCCAAAGCGATGTTTACTAACAGACTTTTAAATGTTTACAGAACTGTTTTCTTGCAACCCGGCATAAGTAAGTCAAGTCTATAAATATTTTTAAAAGTTATTTATTAACTGATGTCCTTTTAATGCCTCTAAGGCCTTTTAAATTAACATCGAAAAAAAATTATTAACAAAAAAAAAAAAAATATGCCCAGAAATTTAAAATTATTTTGTTAATATACCATAGAAGTTGTTGCCTTGATATTTTGAAGGAGATTGGTGAAAAATATTTTATTTATACTCTTTGGACTATCGAGTTCACTTTGTATAGCATCATCAGGTCCGCCGGGGGGCGGAAGATCTACAGTCACCACAAATGTTGCAGTTAAACGCGACAAAAGCTCGGGATTGGTGGCCCCGAGCAATCAGAATGTGGAACGTCCCCAGGCCATCGATACTATAGCCAAAAAGGGTTAAAAAAGTTTTCAGGTCCCGGCTATTGTTGCCAGGGCAGTTTCCTTGGTGTAATTTTTATTAATTAATTCCCTTTGGAATTTTGAGGCCAAATTTTTTATGCTTAAAGAGGACCTTCTAGGTAAATTATTTTCGTCCCGAATTTCCTTTAACTCTTAAAGTTGCGATTTCTCCCATAGGAAAATAGAGAAATATTTATGTATTCTTTGTTCTATGAATGTAAACAAATCCTCAAGCAGGCACTGAATTGGAAGAGTAATAATAATTTTTTTTCATAATTAAGAAAAGGCAGCCCTCGGGCTTGATGTAGTGGCTGGCGGCCTTCTATACCAAGAGTCGCGGGTTCGGATCCTAAGCAATCCGAGAATTTTATTTAAGCCATTTGGATACCAAATGGTTTAAATAAGAATGCCTGGACCTCCATTAAAATAAATAAATATATAAATAAATAACGGTTATCGTAAGTCTTAAATGGCCTAAGTTGCCGAATAGACTATGTATATGTGAGTGTGAATGTTAAAAAAAAAAAAAGGCGAGGGACCGCCGCAGGCGGGCCCGAGCCAGCTGACTGGGGTCCAAGGGAGCGCAGTGGCTAGTAATATAAAATCGATTAAATACAATGCTACTTATCTACACTTCACTTCAGACAATAGTGTCGGAATTGACACGTTGTAGTTACTCTGAGGAATAACTTTCAAGGAAATCATACTGAGAAGGGTTCCGGTTTCCTTCCTCAGGAGGAGTCATCCAAGTTTGATAATTTTTTGTCTTCAACTCAGGATTATAACCTTAACTGCTTCATCCCTCAGGTAATCGCCTCCTCACTTACCTACACATAGCGAAATTGATTGTCCAGAGAATATAAATACAAATTTGTTGTTTTTCAATATTATTTTAAATTAAAAAATCTGGTGTGACTGGCGCACAGCACACAACTTTCTCTTACCTTCGGTAATCGCAAGTTGTGTTCTGTGCTGGTCACACCAGATTTTTCGTGTCGACATATATTTAGTTTCCGCCAATATATTAGAATTCAAGATGTAAAATTTATAAACCGAAAAATATTTATATTTTGTTACCATGGCAACCATTTCTCCTATTCTTCCTATAAAGTACAAGAGTAAAGTGTGCTTCAAACAATTTTGAGAGCAAAATGAGAATATACATTTGAAAGAGCATCTAAAAAAATAATTGATTTTTGTATTTTAATCAAAATCGTTAGAGCGAATTTTGAGAAAATCGACAAAAACTGAAAAAGTACATCAGTAAAGTACTAGTTCTCTTTGGCCAATTTTGATTAAAAGCTTATTCTCACGCCCTAGGCGGGTGACTAACTTAAATATAAAATTTCAACCTTATAACTCAATTCCTTCATGCTTAAAATTGAACACACACAGACAGACACACGGACAGACAGACAGACCATGTCGCGAAAACCCACTTTTTTGGATTCAGGGGACCTCAAAACGTGAAGATCCATCAAAATCTCGACATCGAATTTTGACAGAACCAAACTTCCCCTAAAATAACATATATAAGAGGAAAAAAAAAAACTAGATGAGATCATCTTATTTAGGCCTATATATAAGGCTAAATTAAAAAAACTTTCAACGATGCTACCAAATTGAAAATTTCCTCTTCTAAATAATAAACAAATAAGATCTCTTTTTTTTTTTAAACTTCAACTCTATATTCGTGTCTTCATTAAATAATAGAAAAAAAAAAGGTTGAAAGGTGGAGACCCTAAAGGAATTCACAATTTATTCAAGATAAAGTTTTAATAGGCCACACGAAAATGGAAAAGAAGTTGTAAGAAGAGATTGGTTCAATTTTTGGGTTAATATTAGGTATAGCGACCTAGCGTGTGTAGAGAGGGAAGGAAAGAAAGAGTCAAAGGTTGAGTTGAGTTGAGTTGAATTGAGAAGCAGCGCAGCGCGCTTGTTTTCGTTTGTGCACTCACTTGAGTGGATAATGCCAATGTATGTGTGTCTGGGTATTTTGGTACTTGTGTGCGTCTGTCTGATGATGGAACGATCGGGGACGCGCCTTCTTCTACGATGGGAACAATGGGTGCCAGGAGATTGCCCCGGGGGCTCTTGGGCACCGTTTCTTTCTTCAATTGGGGTCACTTCTGCACCAGAGACCCTATGCATGCAATCCCTAATATGCATATTGAGAGGGAAGTGCAATTTAAGGATTCCAATTAAAACATACAAGATATAGGTTGAATCGTGCATCTACCGGACGTAAAATTGATTAGTACTATTTTTCAATTTCAGTGCGAAAATATTTATTTTATTAGCCTCCAAAAAGTGAATCCGTAAAAGGAAACTTGATCACTTTTTTTTTTATAAATTAATAAAACTAAAGAAAATTAGATAAGTGAATTAAGATATCAAAAACTATCTCTTTGATGCCCATAAAAATAAACCACTTTTTTTTTTTTTTTTGTAAAAATTAGAAAGCTAACGAATTAATGCCTCATCTTTATGTAAAGAGGAAATTAAAAAATTGCTCTTATATATATGTTTAAATTGACCATTAAAAGTTTTTATTATTACAAAAAAAAAAAAACAAATTGAGGATTTTCAAGCATTTGAATCTGTATGAAATGACCTATTGAAATAACTAGAAAAGTAACTCTTTTTCATTCATAGTTATTTTTTATACACAATAGAATGATATTCGCGGTTAGATTTAGAAAGAGAGAGAGAGATAATATTAAAAAGCATCCTTATTTGGATTGGCATATTTATTTTAAAAAAGGAGATAAAACAAAACAGAACCTAGATTTTAAATAATAATTATTACAATATTTTTATTAAAAGAATAATAAATAATAAAATCGACATGTGATGGATTTTACAAAAATTTCTAAAACAATAAATCAAATGAATAAGCATTTCTTTTTTACTTTTTTTTCTTTTCTTGTTCGACTATTAAAGTCTCCATCCAATATATGCACATTTTGTTAGAAATTTATTTATTTTTCAAATGGTTTCGTTTCTTAAGTGATTTGGTAAGATAAAGGCAATTCTTAAATACAGCTATAAAAAAGTGTACAAAGAGGTTAGTTACTTTAATCATTAAAAATACAGCTTACCTAGGTTATTTATTTGTTGTTTTTCTATTCACACTTTTTATTTTCATTGAGCAGATAAAATTATAAGCGGATTCTAAATACAACCAGACACTAACTATACTGTATATTAAAGAACACATTCAAATTTGTGATTTATCTTACGATCCAAAATGAATAATTGTCTAAGCGTAATATATTAAAATTCAGTTCAGAACAAGGGCTGATACAGGAGGGGGGTAAAGGGGGTAATTACCTTCCCCTTCCCGAAACTTGAGAAAAATTGTATTTTTAATATAATATTTTAAAAACTAATACTTAAAAATTTGATTTTTATATATATTTTGGTAAACAACTACAGAATGCACCTTTAAATTACCGATGATAATAAGAAAGAATTGTGTGCTGTGCGACCAGTCACAGCCAGATTACTCCTCTGGATCCGCCACTGGTTCAGAATTAGTTCATTTAAAATCAAGTAGTACTATCTATTAGTAATTTAATTTATTGGAGTAGTAGTTAGCTAGCATAAAATAAAAACATTTAAGGACCTTGAGAGTCCTTCACCTTAACAATCATCATCAGGTGCACATTACTTTCTCTTAGTACTTCACTCTATTTTAAGTAAAATTTGAGATAAAAAAATTCAGGATCGAGAATGGAAATAGCCCATGTTTTGTCAAAAAAAATCTAAAAAATTGGTCGGTCTATGAACAAAATCTCTCAAGAATTGAAAGACCTCGTAAGAGAAATTTTAATTTACAGGTACAATGAGCGCCACAATTATGTCCCCACTTGTATATCTTTAGCCTTAAGTATTTGGAATAGTATATGGTGTAAAGTGGGAAATTATTTTACATGATTTTACCGAAAAGGCAACACGTAATACCTGGTTCAGATGAAGCACAAGAGTAAAGTGTGCTTCAAAATATTTCAATGGCAAAATGAGAATATACATTTTAAAGAGCATCTAAAAAATAATTGATTTTTGAATTTTAATCAAAATCGTTTGAGCGAATTTTGAGAAAATCGAAAAAAAACTGAAAAAGTACATCAGTAAAGTACTAGTACTCTTTGGGCGATTTTGATTAAAAGCTTATTTTTCCGGTCCCGGGGGTGTTTAACTTAAATATAATATTTCAGCCTCATAGCTCAATTCCTTCATGCTTAAAATTTGACACCCACCCACCCACACACGACAGACCATGTCGCGAAAACCACTTTTTTGGATTCAGGGGACCTCAAAACGTGAAGATCCATCAAAATCTCGACATCGAATTTTTGACATGAATCCAATACTTTCTCTCTATATATATATTACATATATACATAGGTAAGAGAAAGTAAAAATGGCCGGTCTATGAACAAAATCTCTCAAGAATTGAAAGACCTAAGAGAAATTTTAAGTTACAGGTACAGTGAGCGCCACAATTAAGTCCCCACTTGATAGCCTTAAGTATTTGGAATAGTATATGGTGTAAAGTGAAATTATTTTAATGACCGAAAAGGTAAAACGTAATGCCTGGTTCAGATGATTTTAAAATTTAAAATTATTTCACCATTTACAACATTCTATACCATATACTTAAAGCTAAAGCTATCAGGTGGGGACTTTATTGTGGCGCTCACTGTATGAGAAGGTTTAGAATAAAATTGACAGATGTACTTTTTACTTTTTTTTTTGAGTAAAGAATCTTCTTCTTCCCCCCCCCCCTCTCTCTCCCCTTTTCTCAACACTCACTCTCATCAGACCTGTTTAAAAAAATGTTGTATACTATAAAATATTGGAATTTATAAGGGAAATATATATTTTTTTAACTGATGCATAAACCAGATATTAAAACTGAAGTAAATATTTATATTAGATAATGTATGAAAAAACCATTTAAATAAAATTTCATATTAAATTAAATTTATCAATAAATTTAATTTTTTTTTTTTTTTTAACTGACCCAATAAGTGTTATATTTAGTTTTCAAAAATGAAGTCCAGTGTTTTAAAATCTAAAAAATCTGGTCGCACAGCACACAACTTTCTCTTATCTTTAGTAAGAGAAAGTTGTGTTCTGTGCTTGTCACACTTGTGTCGACATATATTTAGTTTCCACCCAGCGGCGTAACCAGCCTTTGAGGGCGGGGGGGGGGGGGAGCGAAGCTCAACTAGGGCGCCGATTTTCCAGGGGGCTTCATAGGCCGTAGGGCACCTATGCCGGTTTCGAGGGGCGCCAAGGGCTTTATGTGACTGGGGCGGGGGGGGGGGCGCCCCCACCTGGTTACGCCACTGTTTCCACCCACAATTAATAAATATCGGAAAATATATTTTTACTTTTGTTACCTTGACAACCTTTTCTCTTATCTTTCCTATGAAGTACGAGAGTAAAGTGTGCTTCAAAAGATTTCAAGGGCAAAATGAGAATCTGCATTTTAAAGGGAATCTAAAAAAAATAATTGATTTTGTTGGAGCGAATTTTGAGAAAATCGAAAAAAAAAAAATGAAAAAGTACATCAATAAAGTACTAGTAATTTTTGGCAGATTTGTTTTTTTTTTTTTTTTTTTTAAACATTCACACTTTTTCTCATTCACACTCACACTCACATTCACACAGTCTTTTCGGCAACTCAGGCCATTTAAGACTTTAGACGATAACCGTTATAATTAAATATACATATAGGGGTCCAGGCATTTTATTTAAGCCATTTGGTATCCAAATGGCTTAAATAAAATCATCGGACTGCCTGGGGTCCGAACCCGCGACGTTTGGTATACGAGGTTAGCACGCTAACCTCTACGCCATGCCCCGAGGGCCAGATTTGTTCAAAAGCTTCGTGTCACGTGCCAGGGGGGTGTTTAACTTATATATAAAATTTCAGCCTCCTAGCTCAATTCCTTCATGCTTAAAATTGAACAGACACACAGACACACAGACAGACAGACAGACCATGTCGCGAAAACCACTTTTTTGGATTCAGAGGAGCTCAAAACGTGTATATCCATCAAAATCTCGACATCGAATTTTTGACATGAATCCAATATTTTATGTATATACATATATAGGTAAGAGAAAGTAAAATTATTTAACTTAATTGAATTGAGGTCGCGATAGGTAGGTAGGGCTTGTCAAGGGATTATTTTTTCTTTTTGTTTGAATGCACTTACAAAGGACATATTGGCCTGGCCACCTGTGCAGACTAAATGGCCAAAGTAAATAGATTGAAAAGAGAGTGAGAAAAGACCACTTGAAGTTGAGTGCAGCAGCCACCAATTGAGGTCCTGATGCAGCAAAACTTTCCTAGGCTCTACGCCAATTTTTGTTTTTTTTACAAGACCTCTTAAATTGTAAAACAAACTCAAAATTAAAACGTCTAATGGGGATAATGAGATGGTTGGCATTTTATGATTTAATTAGTATTTAATGGGCATTAATAATCGGAAAAACTTTGATTGAGAGCTCTAATTAGTTAAATATACCATGCTCTAAATTGATATATACATGGTGGATAAGTAATAAAGGAGAAAGAGTGAGCGAGTGGGCTGGACATGAAAAATTCTAATCATAAACTGTCGCGCTAATTAATAATAAATTCTTATTGCCATCTTAAAATGATTATTTTAAAATTTCACTCGCGAATATATTTTTATATGCAACTAAGAATAATATTTTAATTAATTAGTTTAGAAATCCTTTAATTGATATTTAGAAAATTAACGGAAATTTTAGTTATTGACCACTAAAGGCCATTAAACTTTGTTATAAAACCAAAAGCTCGTTTAGAGCTCGCCATAGGCAAATTTAGGGGGAGGGGGAGGGGGAACGTGCCCCCGAAACGGAAACTATAAACAACATGTAATAAAAAAAATATTAAAAAGAAAGGGAAAATTAAATAGAATACTTTTTATCTTTTGTGTCTTGTCTTAGTGCTCGAGTTTAAGATAAGTTAATAGTATTTACAGACTATAAAATATTTTAATGAGGAATAAAACTATATTTGTAATCAAATTTATTCAAATTTGTAGGCTTATTAATAAAATAAATCATTATTAGGCTACCATCTTAGCTAAAGGAATGTCAACTAAATTAGACCAATCCCGAAAAATACGAGCTCTCTAGGAGATAGCTAGGCCACTAGATAGATTTTAAACTCATAAAATAAAACGGGGCTAATTTAGGTCACCCATCCAGGTTATTGCCATTATAAGATTCCAACCACGAGGAGATTCCCCCATTTAGATTGAAGTGACTGTTTAGTTCTGCATTATTAACCTATTTTGAATTTTAAATTTCAAAAAAAAAAAATTATTTTAAGCTATAAACTATTTCTGAAAGTGTTTTTTTTTCTACTTAAATATCCATTAAAAACTGGAGCACTGAATAGGGCCGGTTCTATGATAGTCAGCGCCATGTTGAGTTCTTTTTAGTCCCCCCCCCACCATATTTTTTAAAATTTTTGGATGATAAAAACATAATCTTAATGGTTAGCAGGTTCTTCGTGCAATTTTTCAATAAAAATATAGATATTTTTCATTTTCAGGATTTTTTTATCATAAATCTTTGATCTGATGGTCATTTTGAGTGACCGAAACTGGTGATAAATGCGCACATTTAGTCATCACATTAATAAAATCCTGAAAATAAAAAATATCTATATTTTTTATTGAAAAAGATCCTGCTAACCATTAAGAAGTAAACAACGCAATCGAAATTGTTTAAGATCCTCTTACAACCTTCGGTTTTATTCTATATTAATTTAATATAAATCTTTAAAGAGTATCTAGTCACAGCGCAATGTAATTAATTACACAAAACACTACATAAATCTCTATAATTAAGCGAATGAAAATCACAATCGAACTTGTACCAGCTAGGTGCTTTAAATCTATTTTCATACTAGCTTAGCTTGGTATTTAAAATAAAATTCATTTTGACATTAATAAAAAAAATTTTAAAAACAGTATTATTTTAAAAAAATTTTAAAAAGATTACTGGGTCGGCCATGGCAATGAATAAATAATGAAATAAAAATTTACAGCCACTTTGGGAGAGGTGTGACGGTAAAGGGTCACAGAAGTGTGAATAGAAAACATTTGGAGTTAAATAAACCACGATTTATGTCCGTTGGTGTCGTAAAATATTCAAAATCTTAAGTAAAAGGGTTTTATTATTAAATAGTTTAATTTAATAGTAAAAAATAAAAAATAAAATTCAAACTGATTAGGGATAGATTATTTTCTTAAAAATTTTATACAAATATTTAAACAGTCATATTTAACAGGAAAATCAATCAACGAATGAATTTTCATGTTTTTTTTTTTAACATTCAATTTTAGAGATAGAAATTGGATTCCAATGTCTAAGTGCAAAGATCCGTTTCTCTCTTATTTATTTACATATAATTATATATAGAGGAAGTATTGGATTCATGTAAAAAATTCCATGTCGAGATTTTGATGGATATACACGTTTTGAGGTCCCCTGAGTACAAAATAGTGGTTTTCGCGACATGGTCTGTCTGTGTGTCTGTGAACAAAATATCTCAAGAGCTAGGAGGTTGAAATTTTATATTTAAGTTAGGCACCCCTCTGGGGCGTGACACGAAGCTTTTGAACAAAATCGACCAAAGAGTACTAGTACTTTACTGATGCACTTTTTCAGTTTTTTTCGATTTTCTCAAAATTCGCTCCAGCAACTTTGATTAAATTTCATAAATCAATTATTTTTTAGATGCTCTTTGAAATGTATATTCTCATTTTGTCATTGAAAACTTTTGAAGCACACTTTACTCTTGTACTTCATAAGAAAGATTAGAGAAATGGTTGCTAAAAATATAGATATTTTCCTATGTTTATAAATTTTACAATCAACCAAAGATAAGAGAAAGTTGTGTGCTCTGCTACCAGTCACATCAGATTTTTTTTCATTAAACTCCCCTGGATCCGCCTGTAAAGGGTTGGTAGTTTTTAATTAATAATTATACAAATATATTCGATTTAGCTCGAGAGATCAAGTTAAAAAGGAATCGCTGATCTTGAAAATATTTTTTCAGGAAATTCCAATGTGCTAATAATTTCTTGAAATTATTATTAGTATAGTGTGCTTGAACAAATATAAGAAAAAGTTTTAAACTTTTCCTGATAATTATTTACTTATTTATTAGTAATCATTTTATTTGGCTTGATGAATTTTTCAAATGAAAATGCAAAGCAATTTCAAGCCAACAGCCATAAAGATTAACTGCAATATAATTGAAAAGAAATACCAGATTAGAATGAATGAGCAGGGGAATCCAGTTGGATCTCGTATTTTATTAAATTACTGCTTAGCCATTCGAGATTTTTCTACAAATTCTGGGTTATGAACCCAGGACCTTTCTCGTTCGTTGGCTTATTACTAAAACCACCCAAACACGATCAATGCCAAAATCTATTTTTATAAAGGCGAAGGAGACATTCGAGATATATTACAGTTAGTTTTATCTACATATGGAATCTCTTCAAGTTTAATTCATACTAAAAATTGCATTGGATCATTTTATGATTATAAAATAAACACTATAATAATAAACAAGAAATTTTTATTTCTTATATGTAAATAGAGCCAAAATAGGAAGTGAAAAAATATTTATTTACCTGCGACAATATATAAACTGAACACTAACGTTATTATTATTATTAAAATGTTATCGATAAAATATTTGATATTAAAACTAAAAAATTCCAAAAATGTAATATTTTAAATAGAACTTACTATTTGCTACTATTAATTAATACTTAAATTGATCTTCTATGTATTTATTAGGTGTCGTTAGGTATGTACACGTTCGGTCCATCTTTCAAATTGAAAATGGCTTTTTAATTAATAATTAAATCGAACTCACATTTTTTAATAATTGACCAATAAATAAAGTTCATAATTCTATTACCATAAAATTATAGCTTATGAAGACAAATGACGCCTCCAGGGATCGAACTGGAATCTATTATTATATTGTTTGATCAAGTGTGCTATTATTTTCACTTTTTTTTTTTAAGAAGGAAGTGGGGCGGAGTGGAGTGTAGGGAGATTTAAAATTTGGAAATTCGACATAATAAAATTTTAATTTAAAATGAAATTAAAGAAAATTAATATTTGTCTCAGTCTGGAAAATGTGTCATCTTCAGACAAGGGCGGATACAAGGGGGGAGGTGAAGGAGGTGATTCGTCCTCCCCCCCCGAGACTTGAGAAAAATATATTTTTTGGGAAAAAAATTGTATTTTTATTAATATAAAATTTTAAAAACTATTACTTAAAAATTTGATTTGTATATATATTCTGGTAAACAACTACAGAATGCACCTTTAAATTACCGATAATAAGAAAAAATTGTGTGCTGTGCGACCAGTCACACCAGATTACCTCCCCCTCCCTCGAGAAACTCCTCTGGATCCGCCACTGTCTTCAGAAGCAATGCATTCACTCCCCAGAGAGCTTCGAAATACATATCTACTTTTATAACGCTAAATAAATATTATTATGGGAGTTTTTAATTATAGACACATTTATTATTAATTATTGGTTTTTTATTATTATTAAAAATATAAATACTGTACAATGTTTCGACTACAGTGACGTCATTTCAGTTTTTGCTTGAGGGGGGGGCAAAGAATTTTTTACTTCCTGTGCTACTTAACTTTTATACATATAAACATAAATATACATCTATATTTTTATTTATACCATCTTCTATATAAAGAGTGAGTTGTATGTAATGGTTAAACTCATAATTTACTATTTTCTTTGACACCAATATTCTTTTTTTTTCCCAAATACCAAACCTAGTTAAAAATAATGAGACTCCATCAAAAAAAGTAAAATGATTTTCTCGGGGAGAGAAAAAATTTCAAAAAACAAAAAAAGGTAAAATGATTTGAATTTTTATAGGAATACAAGTTTCGGTTTGGCTGAAAATCTTGTTTAGTCGGCTCTAATTTTCTTCCAAAACCTTCAGGGGGCAAAAGCCCCCTCTGCCCCCCTCAAATGACGTCCCTGTTCGACTACTTATTCTGCAGTCGTTTTCATGTATTGTGCAACTGCCCCGACTCAAGTGAACTAACCTCTAAGGGACTTAAGTCGGAGCAAGTGCACAGTACTTGAAAAAGACTACAGAATAAGTAGTCGAAACGTTGTATAGTATTTATATTTTTAATAAATAATTTTAATTAAAAACTCCCATAATAATAATAATAATACAAACCACAAAAGCTTTAATAAAGATAAGTAAATTTGAAACATATCACCTAGTGTTTTTGATTCATTTTATCTATATTATAATTATTCCAACGGAATGATAAATTCACTTTGTTAAAATAAATGCTTTGATGAAGTTTTTCGAGATTCAAACTTCCCCTCGTTGAAATCTTAAAAATAAATAAAACTTTAAAATTTATTCTTTGGGGGTGAGGAACCGTCCAAACGCCCCCCCCCCTCCCCCCTCCTTACTGACAAGTTTTTTGGCAACGGGATAAAAAAAATCAGCATATGTGCCGTGCATAAAACAATATTGTGCTAAGAAAGGGAGCGAGCGCATCGCATGATTGATGCTAACGAGGGCGGAGGCTGAGCAACTCAAGAACACTTAAGATGGTCATCAGGATTTGATGGATGATGAGAGACCAGCAAATGGACCCGGAACAAACACTTTTCGTTTACAAATGCCAAAATTGGATATGCATTCTAATCAGCGATTTTTTTTCTTTCTAACACATTTTGCCTATTTACTCTATTATGTTCTGTGAAAAATTTCTTATTTAGAGTGAGAGTGGCTAGAAAAAAAAAAATATTTAAATTCGAAAGTGTGAATAAACTTTTATAATATATAATTATTTGTTGTTACTAATGTTAATAATTTAGAGTGAAACATTTGCTATTTGCTTAAAATGACATTTTTAAAATTCTCATCCAGGTTATATAAATATTATTCCCTCTTTTGTTTCAGGCCTTTAAATAATGTGAAGTTGAGAAAGATTCCAAAGATTTTTTGAAGTTTTGTTGCAGAAAAAAAAGGTAAGGTGAAAGTAAATAAATTATATAGCTATACGAAAATTTTGTAAATAAAAAGTACAAATATTAGTTAAAGAAAAAAAAAAAAAATACTGTAGCTTAAAAAAATAAATAAATATTAGAAATACTATTTCGTTTTTTACTTTCTCTTACCTATATATGCAATATAATTATATATAGAGAAAGTATTGGTTTCATGTCAAAAATTCGAGATTTCGATGGACGAAAAGATCTACGAGGTTGAAATTTTATATTTAAGTTAGGCACTTCCATGGCACGTGACACGAAGCTTTTGATCAAAATAGCCCAAATATTACTAGTACTTTACCGATGCACTTTTTCAGTTTTGTTCGATTTTCTCAAAATTCGCTGCAACGATTTTGATTAAAATTCATAAATCAATTAATTTTTAGATGCTTTTTAAAATGTATATTCTCATTTTGCCATTTAAATCTTTTGAAGCACACTTTACTCTTGTACTTCAAAAAAGAAATTGTTACTATGATAATAAAATATTTTCCCATGTTTATGAATTTTACACACTTTTTTCACATTCACACACATATACACACAGTCTTTTAAGTCATTTAAGACTTTAAACGATAATCGTTATTATGAAAATATATATATATTGGGGTCCAGGCATTCTCATTTAAGCCATTTTGGTATCCAAATGGCTTAAATAAAATCATCGGACTGCCTGGGATCCGAACCCTCGACCCTTGGTATACAAGGCAGGCGCGCTACCAACTACGCCAAGCCCGAGGGCTTATGAATTTTACATCTTGAATTCTAATATATTGGCTAAAACTAAAAAATCTGGTGTGACAAGCGCAGAACACAACTTTCAATTACCGAAGAGAAAGTTGTGTGCTGTGAGACAATCACACCAGATTTTTTAAATAAAAAAATTAATGATAGAGTAAACAGGTATTTTTACATTGTAAAAATTAATGAAATGAATTTTTTTTTTTAATCAAATAAAAAAAAAAAAATCAATGGCTTTTTTTTCTTCTCCAAATACCGATTTTAATTTGACTTGTTAGGGAGAAATTAGCCAGCCAGCCAGCCAGCCTACTTGTAATGAAAAATAATCAGCTAACCCGAAGATTTATATCACCAATTTCCTATCTCCTCCCAGATGTCCCATTTCTTGCCAGGATTCAGGTTTTGGTGACCCATTCCACCCACCTGTTGGCTTTTAACCTTACGTTTTAAACAAATTTTTTTCTTTCCTTTATTTATGCATATTAACAATAGGCTATAATTTATTATTTAAAACCAGTTTTTTTTTTTTTTTCTTCTCCTTTTTTTGTATTTGTAAAATCAAAACTATAAAAACTAAACACCTATTAGTATTAAGTTTTAATTAATATTTAAATAATTAAGAAAATGAGCTTTCATAAATCCTAATTTGCCATTTCTCTTCTCTTGAATGGAATTAGGACGAAAAATACTTCTCAAAAACGTAAATAAGCAATAAAATAATAAATATAATTAAAAGGCAATTTTCAATACAAAATATACGAGGCTCTCTAATATAAATATTTACCAAATAAATTAATTATAAAACATGCAATTGTTTTTTTTTTTTGAATGGGCTAAAAGGTTAATCGCCGAATTGAGATGAGAAGAAGATCCCGAAAAGATTATATAAAACCTTATATAACTCTAATGTGATAATGCAAACATCTTTCCTGAATAAATTTATATTGTGTCCTCTTCACAATTACCTTTAATAAGTTTTATTAAAGAAAATATCAAACTGAAATTATACTTTCTAATAGGGATGGTTTTCAAAAATATCGACAAAAATAATAAAAAATTTTCCTTTTAAATAACAATATATTAAATTTCAGACTTCCTTATAAAGGCAGCTACACACCAGTGGCGGATCCAGAGGTGTTTCTCGGGGGGGGGGTAATCTGGAGTGACTGGTCGCACAGCACACATTTTTTCTCAATTTCGGTAATTTAAAGGCGCATTCTGTACTTGTTTGCCAGAATATAAATATAAATCAAATTTTTAAGTGTTAATTTTTAAAATTTTACATGAAAAATACATTTTTTTTTCGAAAAAAAGTATTTTTTTTTCAAATCTCAGGAGGGGTAATTACCCCCTTTACCCCCCCCCCCCCCTTGTATCCGCCCTTGCTACACACATACTAACTGCAAATTTGACAAGCATGCATGTGCAATCTTTTTGTACCAGCATGCACAAATTCCCCTTCGGCCCCACAAGCATGCTTGTGCAAGCAATAGCCGAAAATTAACCTAAAAATAAGATTTAAACTTTCTACCGTTGGTTCTCGTTGAAACATTTTTTAAATTAAAATTAAATATACAAATTAAACACTAGGTTATTTGTTTCAAAGGTTTTATTAATTAAAAAATTAACACTTGATACGTATTTCACACTTATTATTGTCAACACTTGATACGTATTTCGACAATTCCTTGTCATCATCAGAAGTGATTACATTCTAAAACAAATAACCTAGTGTTTAATTTGTATATTTAATTTTAATTAACCTAAAAATGTCAAACTCGGAATATTATTTATTCGAAGATAATAAATAAACAGAGATACAATAAATATTAATATTTAAATTGAAATTTTAAATGAATTAAAAATATATATTAAATAAATATCAAATGTCAAGATGTCTATAAAATGTCGGAGAGTTTTGCTTGTGTATGATTAAAATTTAATCGAGCATCAAGCGGCTTGCACAATTAAAATGCTTGCACAAAATTCTCCGACAGACGCTATAGTTTGCTTGTACACTTTATTTTTATTTTTTTAATATAAAATAATATTTTTTAAAAAAAAAATAACACAAAAAAACGCAGGGCGGGACTTATTTTCCCTTTATGCATGCTTGTCAAGTTTGCAGTTACGTGTGTAGCCGCCTTAATTATTAATAAATTTATATATCAATGAATAAATTTAATTATATAATAATTTATTTAAATGAATAGATAAATCTTCCAACGTACATTAAAGAACAGACACTTAAATCATTTTTCCTGCACAATTACTTTAATAGTTTTTTTTTTTTTTTAATATATAAAAAAAAAGAATGTACTTTCTAGAAGTTTTCGAATGGATTGTTTTTTTTTTTTTTTTAGGCTTTTAACAGATAATTTAAGATCACGTTTTGAGAATCACAGTTAACATAATAGTGAAGAATAATTCAATAAGAATTAATCTTACAAGAATAGTATAAATAATTTAATTTGCCAAATCGAAATTTAAACGAGCACGAGTAACCCGAGCAAAGTCTACAATTCCCATATTAAAAAAAACCCCAATTGAAAAGACACATTTTTTATTTTTTTATTAAAATTGAAATTTTCCTGATTACGTTTGATAATTTAAGATTTTATGCAATTGATTGCATTAGTCTCACTTTCAGGGATAATTTAGTTAGTTTGCCTTCCTCGCTCTTTGTCTTTGTCTTTTTTTTTTGGCTCCTCGTTTAAAACTTTAATTGGACAGAATAGAAATCATTTATCTAATGTTAGGTGTTGTAGCAAGTGTTCAATTAGTGATGTCATTTAGCTTGTCAGGCGAATTTGTATAGCCTCGACCTTACGGTTTAAAAAATTCGAAGAAATTTAAAATTTGCATCAATAAAAAAACTATTCTAAACGATACACTAGGTGATATGTTTAATAAGTGGAATCATTTCACCAATAAAAACTTGAAACATATATATATTTTAAAATATTATTTAATACGAGGGGGGGTGTTTCTTTTATTCAAATTCAATTACAGACCTTCAAAGTAATCTTCCTCGGACAAAATATTGTTACCACCATTGGTGGGGTAGTGGGACAGTGGACTGATCGCTTCAGGGAGTGTTTTGAACAGTGGACTGAACACTGAAAATGTATTTTGGGCTAGTGAGATTACTTTGAAGATCTGTAATGGAATTTGATTAAAAGTAAGCAGAATTTTCTAGTATTTTTTGAGACCCCCTCTTATAATGTTTTAACTAGAGCCTACGGTCGCGAGTTTAAATCTAAAGAATGTTCAAATAACGATGAAAAGTGGCTGTAGATTTTAAAA
>JAKCPI010023360.1:0-68722 GCA_023213315.1 Euborellia annulipes | reverse complement strand
GTTAAGTATATGTTATTAATATAATATTCATAGAGCATTTCTATATTAATTGTACTCACTGACACATGCGTGGTAAAGTCTATCTGTCTGATATAAAACTAGACACATCACTCTATATTCATTCTTTCACGCATCACTCAACATATAAATATAAATATATATATAGATCTACCCAACAACGACACGTATTATTATTATTATATGAACCCTAAATATATATCCTACATGGTGGCAGCGGTGTGAAGCTGTTGGGTGTTTTTGTGTTCGGTTTATTTTACTATTTTCCTGGAGAAAGAAGAAGTGAAGATGGCTGACACAGTTTTGGCGTCGACACATATGTTGGAAGCCTATGAATTTTAAGGGAAATCTTCCTGTTGAGTGGGATAAATATAAGAAAAGATTTCACCTTTATATAGAAGCCTATTGTTCCGAAAAAATAACCGAAACTAAAAAAGTGGCGATTCTTCTACATTCGTTAGGAGACGAAGGTTTGGACATTTTCGACTCGTTTGAATTAAAAGAAGAGGAACGCAAAGTTTTGAAAACTGTCATCAATTGTTTCGATACTTATTTTTTGCCGTCGAAGAATGTCACTTATGAGCGGTATGTGTTTTTCAATAGAAAACAGAAGACTGAAGAGTCATTTGAGCAGTACATGGCTACTTTGAAAAATTTAAGCCAGTCTTGTGAATTTGGCACTATACGCGAGAGTCTAGTAAAGGACATCTTTATTAGCGGTATTTTCGACAACGAGTTAAAAGAAGCCCTTTTGAAGATGAAGGACGGATATAACCAAAACGCTAAATGTATGCAGGAGTAGAAGTGCCGCTAATCAACAAGACTTGGATATAACCAAAACGCTAAATGTATGCAGGAGTAGAAGTGCCGCTAATCAACAAGCAAAAGTTCTGAAGACGGAATCGAATTCGGCTGTCGATGTGCTGAAAAAGAAAGGCGTTAGTAATAAAAAGTGTACCAGGTCGACTCCCGAAGCTCATCGAGGTCCCTCTGAAAATAAAAGGCGGTCCCTAAATGCAGCAAGTGCGGATACAACCACAAGTATAAACAATGTTTTGCTTTTGGAAAGAAGTGCTCTTCGTGTAATCAGATGAACCACTTCGCCAAGGTCTGCAGAAATAAGAAGGTCCGAGACATTGATCGTCGGGCGGACGACGAGTCGTCGAGTGAAGATGAGGACGAGGTTTTTATCGACACCCTGGATGAGAACGAGCGGAGCCTGAAATGGAATATTAATTTGAGTATAAATAATAAAATGTTTATGTTTAAGATAGATTCTGGTGCAGATTGTAATGTTTTGTCTTATAAAAATTTTATTGAATCGGGTTTAGGTAAATCATTAATTAAAAAAACGTCTGTTAGTATTTCTTCGTATTCCAATGATAAAATTTCAATACTTGGTTACGTATATATTAGTATTAAATATAAAAATAAAAATTATCGATTAAAATTTTATATTTCTGAAAATGATTTTAAAAATATATTAGGATTAAAAAGCAGCTTAGAGTTAAATTTAATTTCGAGAATTGATGCTTTGAATATTAATAATTATAATAATTTATTCGATGGAAAAATTGGCCTTGTAGATGAGCCCGTAAATATTAAAATTGATAAAAATGTAAAACCAACTGTGTTACCCGTTAGAAGAATTCCCTTTGCCCTCAATGAAAGTGTTAAAAATGAATTGAAAAGAATGGTGGATTTAGATATTATAGAGAAAGTCAATGAACCGACCGATTGGGTCTCCCAGATGGTTGTAATAAAAAAGAAAGACAATGAGTCCTTAAGAATTTGTATAGATCCGAGGCCGTTGAATCAAGCAATTAAAAGGGCCCATTTTCCCTTCCCAACCATTGATGAGATTGCTTCTAAAATTAAAGGCGCTAAATATTTTACTAAATTAGATGCAAATTCGGGTTACTGGATGTTGCCACTGGATGATGAAAGTTCAAAATTGTGCACTTTTCAAACTCCTTTTGGCAGATATAAATATAAAAGATTGCCTTTTGGTTTGTCGTGTTCTGGAGAAATTTTCCATAGGATAATATCCCAAACTTTCGAAAATTTAGAAGGTGTTTTGTCTTTTCAAGATGACATTTTAATTTGGGGTAAAACTATTGATGAATTAAACGAACGGTTATTAAAAGTTTTAAAAACGGCATCTGAAAAGGGAATAAAATTTAAAAAGGAAAAATGTCTTTTTAATGCGAAAGAAATTACATATTTAGGTCACAAATTTACTTCTAAGGGTATTCGTATAGATGATGAAAAGATTAAGGCTATAAAATATTTAGATTCTCCTAAAAATAAAAAGTCATTACAAAGAATTTTAGGAATTTTTAATTATGTATCGCGTTTTATAGATAATTATTCGGAGGCTACAGCTCCTTTAAGGAAATTATTAAAAAATGAAAATAAGTGGAATTGGGATGATAATTTAGAAAAATGTTTTCAAAATTTGAAAAATAAATTGACTTCAGCCCCAGTTTTGACTTATTTTGATCCTGATAAGGAAGTGACCTTATCAGTGGATGCTAGCTCGGAGGGTATAGGTGCGTGTGTTTTACAGGAGGGGAAGCCTGTCGCTTTTGCCTCGAAAGCATTGACACCTAGCCAATATGGATATGCTCCTATAGAAAAAGAATTGTTAGCAATTGTTTTTGGCTGTCAAAAGTTTAGACAGTATCTATATGCTAGCAATGTAACAATTGAAACCGATCATAAACCTTTGATACCGATTTTAAACAATCCTAGTCATAAAACTCCACTACGGCTACAGAGAATGGTTTTAAAACTTCAGCCCTATAAATTTAATGTAGTTTATAAACGGGGAAAAGATAACGTTTTGGCTGATTCTTTGTCCAGAGATTTTACTAGTGATAGCTGTGATAAGGAAATTAATTTAGACGATGACCAATTTATTCAAATAAGTTTATTATTAGAGTCGCTCCCAATTAGTAAATGTTATTTAGAAAAAATCAAAAAGGAATCGCTAGAAGATCCTTTGATAAAACTGTTAAAAAAATATATAAAATACGGATGGCCTAAGTATAAGAATGAACTCCCCAGTGAAGTAAAGCCATTTTTTGAATTTAAATCTGACTTGAATATAACAGCTGGAATTATTTTTAAAAATGATTTGATTTTTATACCAGAAAAAATGCGTAATTATGTTTTAGATAAAGTTCATTCGGGTCACACAGGTGTAGTGAAAATGAAAGAGCGAGTTAGAAATAGTTTATTTTGGATAGGAATAAATAAAGATATAGAAAAGTTCGTTGAATCATGTTTTACTTGTTTAAAATATAGGAGGAATAATCAACCAACCCCTTTGATTAATCATTCTGTCCCAAAATTACCCTGGATTGAGGTTGCATCTGACGTTTTTGAGTTCGAGAAATCACATTATTTAGTTCTTGTGGATTATTTATCAGGGTTTATTGAAGTAAATTCCTTAGATAATTTACATTCGACGACTATAATTAGAAAATTAAAATGTCATTTTTCTAGGTATGGAATACCTATAAAATTATATACAGACGGTGCGACTTATTACACCTCTGAAAACTTTAAAAAATTTTGTGAAAATTGGGACATTATCCATATAATGAGTAGTCCTCATTATCCCCAATCGAATGGATTGGCGGAAGCGGCTGTAAAGCAAGTAAAAAATATTTTTAAAAAATGTAAAGAAAATAGTGAAGACGTATATTTAGCACTTTTGAATTTTAGAAACACTCCTAGAGGAAAAGTGAGTTCCCCAGCACAAATCCTGATGGGACGTAGTTTGAGAACCGATATTCCTACTCATTTTAATTCCTTAATTCCTAAATATTCCTTGGATAGAGATAGGAAGTTGATAAAAGAAAGAAAAGATAAATCTAAGAATTTATATGATCGTAAAACAACATTTCGGTCCGAATATCATAAAGGTGATGAAGTAATGTTTAAGAAACTTCCTACCACAACTTGGATTCCAGGCAAAATTACCAATGTTACACCTTATCCTAGATCATATGTTGTTGAGGATGAAGAGGGCAATCAGTACAGAAGAAATGAAATACACATATCTCCTGTAAAATCCCCTATTCGTTCTCAAGTAAATGAATCCTCTGATAGTAATAAAGATGATTATGAAGAGAAGTTCAGGGAGGAATTGCAAGGTTATACCACTAAATCTGGTCGAAAAGTTAATCTGTCTGGAATGTAGAGAATGTCAAATATATTGTATCATTTTGATGTAAATATTTATTTTAAGTCAATTGTAAAGTAAATTGTAATAATATAAAATCTCTATAATTATTATTGTAAATTAATTGTAAATTTAATTTAAATATTTTGTATATTTATTAAAAATATTTTAATGTATTTTTCAAAAAAAAAAAAGGGAAGATGTTAAGTACATGTTATTAATAATATATTCATAGTGCATTTCTATATTAATTGTACTCACTGACACATGCGTGGTAAAGTCTATCTGTCTGATATAAAACTAGACACATCACTCTATATTCATTCTTTCACGCATCACTCAACATATAAATATAAATATATATATATCTACCCAACAACGACGTATTATTATTATTATTATATGAACCCTAAATATATATCCTACAAATATAAATACAAATCAAATTTTTAAGTACTAATTTTTAAAATTTTACATTTAAAATAAATTTTTTTTTTTTTTTTTTTTAAAGTTTTTTTTTTTTTTTTCAAATCTCGGGAGGGAGGGGGAGGAGGTAATTACCCCCTTTATTCCCCCCCCTTGAAATATTTTCTTGATAATTCAAAAAAATTTTAAATTTAGGCTATGTATAGCTCGTAAAAAATTGAAATTGGCTATTTGAACTTAAAATAGGCACTAAAAAAGGCATTTATAGATGAAATAGGCACTAAAACCCAGAATCAGCCAAAATAGGCATTATAGGCACTAACGAATGCCTCTTATTTTATTCAGAATTTCATGAAACGTATACATATCATATTGGCCTAAATTTTAAGCCATAAATTAAAAAAAGGCAAATAGGGCGAAATCCGAGCCCTACTTATTAGTTGATTTATGAATTTTAATCAAAATCGAATTTGAGAAAATAAAAAAAAAAACCTTAAAAATTACATCAGTAAAGTACTAGTAGGCCAACTTTTTGGGCGAAAAGCTTCTTAAAAGGATGCTATCCATTCAGAATGTTGCATTTATGTAATAATTGAATCTCTAAACATTTATTTTATGTCTCCCTAGACGAGAGGTTTCACTGCACGTTCAAGCCTCTAATCAAGAGCCATCATCTTTTGTCAATACCCGGTCACAAGTGAAGTGTGCTAGGTACTTGATTTCAAATTCAAGTCAAGTAAAATACAAGTATTGACTTGAATAAAATAAACAAATGGGATATCATGACATTTCGGGATTTTTACTTTCCCTTACTGTACTATATATATAGAAAGTATTGCGATTATATAAAAAATTCGATGTCGAGATTTTGATTAATATACAAGTTTTGGAATATCCTGAGTCCAAAAAATTGGGTCTCGTAAAATAGAATGTCTGTGTTCAAATTAAAGCATAAATGAACTTTCTTTATGATGAAAAGTTGAAATTTTATATTTAAACTCGATAGGAAGTAACATGAAGCTTTTGAACAAAATCAGCCAAAGAGTACTAGTACTTTACTGATGTACTTTTTGAGTTGTTTTTTTTTTTTCGATTTTCTCAAAATTTGCTCCAACGATTTTGTTTAAAATTCAAAAATCAATTATTTTTTAGATGCTCTTTAAAATATATATTTTCATTTTGCTATTGAAATCTTTTGAAGCACACTTTACTCTTGTAGGAAAGATAGGAGAATTGGTTCCCATGATAACAAAATATAAATATTTTTCCAGGGCTTGGTTTAGCGAGCTAATCTTGTATACCAAGGGTCAAGGGTTCGGATTCCCCAGGCAGTCCGATGATTTTATTTAAGCCATTTAGATACCAAATTGCTTAAATAAGAATAACAAACGAAACAGGCCAAGAATTATCAATATTAGTTGCAAGAGGTTTAGTTGGCATGGTGTTAGTTGCAGGTGAAGATGCAATTTAGGAATAAATAAATAAAATTTATTATCAGGATTTTTTGCGGCAAATTGATATAGGTTAATTATAAACCATCATTAGGTCTGCAATTTACAAAATTAATTGATAAAATAAGGTAAGACATTCAAAACATCAGTCAAATAAAGCTATAGCAAACTTGAAAATAACACAAATAAAATAAAAACTGTGAAACGTTTCATTCCTCAGCAGGCAAATAGCCTTTGTCTAGATCTACTAAAAATTTTATTTTATCAATTAATTTTGTAAAATTGCAGACCTGATAATGGTTTATAATTAACCGAAACCAATTTTCCGCGGTTGGTCGTCAATAAAAAAATTCCTGATAATAAATTTTATTTATTTATTCCTAAATTGCATCTCCACCTGCAACTAACACCATGCCAAGTAAACCTCTTGCAACTAATATTAAATAAGAATGCCTGGACCGCCAATATGTATATTAATCAATAACGGATATCGTCAAAGTCTTAAATGGCCTGATTTGCCGAAAAGACTGTGAATGAGAAAAAAAGTGTGTTAAAAAAAAAAAAAAAAAAAAATCGGTAACTATTGATAACACTAGTCGACAAGGTTTTTTTCACAAGAAATCTAATTAGTGAATCTAGTGCATTTTTTTACCCTGAATTCAGATATGTAGTTAGAACTTTTCCATCAGGCACAGTTTTAGAGATATAGAGCAAAATAGATTTTAGTAGAAAATGGGCTCTAAAACGGCTTTTATTTAAAATGTTCAAATTATTTTTAACGCGACACCCCGTAAAAATATGCAGATAGTTAGAATACATATAAATTTTAAGTTTCATCCCAATCGGAGGTCATTTAGACGTGCCGCAAACGGCTTAAAGTTTAAAAAAATCGAAATTTTCAAGATTTCTTTTGCTTTGGTCACCCCTAATACAATTTTAGATATCCCTGAATGCAAAAAACATATATGTACGATATTCTATAGTTCTTTGGCTTTCTAAAAATCATTCATTCATAAAAATCTGCTAATTATTAACGAAATTATTAACAAAAACGTCAGCAAAAAAAAAACACAAGTACACTCACTGGTCGAAAAAAATGGACTTCAATTGAATTAAAAAGCGAACCCTAACTACGAGAAGCTAATGTATCCTCTTGGAGCATAGGTTCACGGGCACTAACTTTATTATATATTATTAAAAAAAAAAAAAAAAATTTTGAATCTCATATCTTTATTTATACTTCTAAAAGAACAAGAGGTCCATTTCTTTCGTCCACTGAGTGTACTTGTGTTTTTTCTGATGGGGTGTCCCGTTAAAAATAATTTGAACATTTTAAATAAAAGCCGTTTTAGAGCACATTTTCTACTAAAATCTATTTTGCTCTATATCTCTAAAACTGTGCCTGATGGGGAAAAAACTGAATTGATATTTGAATTCAGCATGAAAAATATTTCTAGAATTTCATATCTTCATTCTTGTGAAAGAAAAAAGTTCATTTTTGTCGACTAGTGTAATTATATCTCGACACAAAGCACAGAACGCAACTTTTGATTACCGAAGGTAAGAGAAAGTGGCGACCAGTTGAAATATGTGAAAATTTGAGGAGGCGAGATTAGCCGAGGGAATAAAGCCGTTAAGCATATAATCCTAATTTGAAGACAACTAGAGGGGATGGGGGGGGGGGAGTCTGAAATATATGGTGTAGCCGAGGTTAAAGAACTTTCTATTAATATAATTAAAATCAATGACTGAATTGCCCAGGTAATTGAATGAAAAACAATTTAATTTAATTTGCGATCGATTTCCTCTCATTGACATCATCAGATCAGCGTTAATTTTACTAGTTAGTTTCTCTAACCCAGCGACGGCTATAGCGGGGGTAGCGGGAGTGGGGCAAATTTACCAACAGGGGGGGGGGCAGTCAAAAAATATATAGACTATATCAACAGAGAAACAAAAAATCTGGACTGTTTGGTAAAGGTGTAATTCCGAGCAACGCGATAGAGCGTCACTGACGCCACGACAGTGACGCGGCGGCAGAGCGACACATGTCATGTGTAAATAAATGAAAGGCTATTCGAGTATTGCGACCAGAGTTGGCAAGTTTTATCCCGCCGAGTATAATACACGGTTTTATACATGTATAAAACTATCGCGGATAAAACTAGGTCGATGTATAAAAGGTATAAAACTGTAAAAAACCAACCCCCTCCCTCTGAAAAAACAGCTTAAAAGCTTTTCATATTTTATAATGTTCTAAAGAATTGACGATATTGTTTGCTTTTTATTTAGTGAATAATATAATCAAAATGTTAATAATTGAAAAATGAAATTTTATTTGAACTTGCCTTCTCGTCGGGTTTGCGCATGCGCATCCAAGTTTTATACATTTTATACGTTTGATACATTTTCTACGTTTTATACAAGTTTTATCCGCAATTTTTGTATAAAACTGCAAAATCGTGTATAAAACCCAACTCTGATTGCGACACAGACGCCGGCGTCAGTAAACAAACGCGACCTATTGTCCTTACCTAAAAGACTGTCGCGGCTGCAGTGACGCTATTGACGCTGCCGCTGTCGCGTTGCTCGGAATCCCACCTTAAGTCAAGATGTAAAATTTATAAACATGGGAAATTTTCTCAAAATTCCCTCCCTTCGATTAATTTTTTCCCCAAAATACGAAACCCTTTTTAAAAAGCCCCCTTTACCCCCCCCCCCCTTGTATCTGCCCAACTAAGTTCCCGTAGTCTTAAGTGTCGTTTTGATTTTTAGAAGAAATTCATATTTTAATCTTAATCTTATAGACTTTTGAGTAAAATTGAAATACAGGGTGTCTATAAAAGAACCTCGGGGTTTTAAAAATTCATATTTTTTTAAACTATAAAAGATAGTAAAATTTAGTTTATTTCTCTGAAACAAGTCACTCAAAAAGTTTTACTCATACCAATTGGGAATGTTTTTATCAACAATTGGCAGCGCTGCAAAGCGTAATTCGTAATGTTCGCCATCTCAGGGAACGAATAGTCAATTGCGTGGCGTCCGTCACCCCAGACATGCTGACAAGGGCGGATACAGGGGGTAAAGGGGATAAATACCCCACCCCCCTAGATTTGAAAAAATACTTTTTTTTCGAAAAAAAAAAAAATTATTTTCAATGTAAAATTTTAAAAATTAATAATTAAAAATTTGATTTGTAATTATATTCTGGCAAACAAGTACAGAATGCGCCTATAAATTACCGAAATTAAGAAAAAATTGTGTGCTGTGCTACGAGACACACCAGATTACCACCCCCCCCGAGAAACTCCTCTGGATCCGTCCTTGCATGCTGACCAGGTAATGGGAAGAGGTAGAATATCGTTAAGATGTGTGCCGTGCCTCTCACGGGGCTCACATTGAACTTTATTAAATTGTTAAAAAAAAACTTGAAAATGTAACCTTTCCATTCATGTATAAAACATGTATAAAACATGTACTCAGGGCCGCAGACAGGGGGGGCTATATCCCCGGGGCCCGGGCCCATTGCGCTCCCACCTTAAAATTCTAATAAAAAATAATTTTCATGGTTAAAATTTCAATTAAAAAATTCATTTTCTTGAAATTTTTTTCCTCAGGGGCCCGGGCCCTTTAAGCTCAAATTTTTCTTAAAATTTCAATTAAAAAAATCATTTTCTTGAAATTTTTTTCTTCAGGGGGCCCGGTCCTTTTAACCTCAAATCAAGTTTGATATTTTTCACGACTCAGGATAGCTAAAAACGCAGATTTCAGTGGCTAATTTAAAAAAAATTTTCCATACCCCCAGATTCCCCCGGAAATCCCCTGCCCGGATCTGGCCTCGATAAATTATTGTAACTCTCTCTCTAAAAGTTGTGTCAAAAACTGTGTAAAAAACTGTTGGCATGAAGGCCACAATAGCCTTTTATACTCAAAAAAACTTTGTTTTTTTTTAATGGGGGGGGGGGGAGAGCCCGTATTAGCAAGTAGCCCCGGGGCCCGTCAAGTCTGTCTGCGGCCCTGCATGTACTTTATTAAAATTGCCACTAGCCCCCGAGTTTGGCGTAGTATGTAGCGTACCTACCTCCTATACCAAACGTCGCGGGTTCGGACCCAGGCAGTCCGAAGATTTTATTTAAGCCATTTGGATACCAGATGGCTTAAATAGAAATGCCTGAACCCCAAATACATTTATTAATTACAACGGTTATCGTATAAAGTCTTAAATGGCCAGAGTTGCCGAGAAGACTGTGTGAATGTGTGTGTGAGTGTGAGTGTGAATGAGGAAAAAGTGTGAATGTTTATAAAAAAAAAAAAAAAAAAAAAATTGCCACAAAACCCCAGAGTTCTTTTATAAACACCCTGTATTTTGTTTGTTTTTTTTATAACGCTAGCGTTTCGATTACTAAAAGTAAGAGAAAATTGTGTGCCGTGCGGTCAATCACACCAGATTTTATAATATACTTATGGGATCATAAATATAATTTTTTAATTTATATAATTCAATCCTATTTGAATCCATAAAAATTTAAAAGAAAATATAGAAATTTTTTTTCGATGTTATTAGGCATTAAAAATAAAATAAGAATAATAAATTAAAAATCTCTTATTATTGTTTAAAATATAAAATTAACTAGACTTGTAAAAAAAAACGGATAAAAATAAATCTAATAATAGAAAACAAATATAAATCTCTGAAGATGAACAAATCGAACGACACTCAACCAACAACGCATGAATGGCCGAGAAAGAGATAAAGTAGAGCGCTACTTTCGCACAGAGAAGAGAACGAAAACGCCATAGTTTACGCTTATCCCCACACTCTCATATGCAGAGAGTTCTAGAACCATCTCAATCAATTTTTATAAAAAAAAATTATCTATTTACTCACACTCATGTTAAATTATCTTTTTAATTTGATATTATTTTATTTTGGATACAGATGTGAATACTTATAAAATGAAAAAGCATATTCAAAATAATAATTTTCATTCTATATTTAATTCATTCTTTTAACGATTATGTAATAAAAATGAAAAGGATTAAATAAATACCTAGGAAAGTGAAGATAAGGTTGTAGGTCGGCGTTTTTAAAATGGAAATAATCGTGGATCCCGTTGTCGAGATTGCATCCATGGGTGCTTGTTATTCAGGCGGCGGGAGCGGAGAGAGGATTTCTTTTTGAAGCTTCTTCACTGACCGTGGAGATCATACTGAAGGTGGCGACGCCGGCAACTAGTGGCGAACAAACGAAACAATAGTGACACGTGACATCAATGCTGCTCTAATAAGGCATTAATTGAAAAAAAAAAAAGTCTGGTGTGATTGGTCGCACCTTGACTTCGGTAATGAAAAGATGTGATCTGTGCTCGTCACACCAGATTTTTCTTACCTATATATGAATAATATATAGAAGGTATTGGATTAATGTCAAAAATTCGAGGTTTTCGCAACATGATCGGTCTGTCTGTGTGCAAGGGCGGATCCAGAGGTGTTTCTCGGGAGGGGGGGTAGGATCTGGTGTGACTCGCCGCACAGCACACTATTTTTTCTTAATTTCAGTAATTTAAAGGCGCATTCTGTACTTGTTTACCAGAATATAAATACAAATCAAATTTTTAAGTATTAATTTTTAAAATTTTACGTTAAAAATAAATTTTTTTGCGAAAAAAAGGTATTTTTTCAAATCTCTGGGGGGGGGGGGGGTAATTACCCCCTTTGCCCCCCCCCCCTTTGTATCCGCCCTTGTCTGTGTTCAATTTAAAGCATGAAGGAATTGAGCTAGGAGGTTGAAATTTTATATTTAAGTTAGACACCCCCTGAGGCGTGAAAATAAGCTTTTGGTCAAAATCACTCACTAGTACTTTATTGATGTAGTTTTTCAGTTTTTTTTTTTTCAATTTTCTCAAAATATTCCACAACTATTTTGTTTAAAATTCAAAAATCAATTATTTTTTAAATTTTATATTCTCATTTCGCCATTTCTTCTCTTCAATTTTCCAATTTTTAGACATACTTTTTATGACACACTACGCCATCTTATCGGGAAAAAAACCTCCGCTCCTGTCCCGCCTTAATATATCGATGGAAACTAAACATATGTCTACACGAGGAATCTGGTGTGACAAGCACAGAACACAACTTTCGATTACCTTCGGTAAAAAGTTGTATGCTGTGCAACAGTCACACCAGATTTTTTTTTAATAAATGAAATATTAACAAAAAATAAAATATAATTTCATTTGCTCTTACAATTTTATTTTTGTAGAGAAAACTAAATTTTATTATTTAATTAAAATTTAACATCAGCGAGTGCATTAAATAGGGCCGTTAAAATATTAAAGGCCCCCTAGACCTGACATTAATTTTATATATTAACTATTTTCTGAATGATAACGTTTTTGTTTTAAAGTTTTTGCTTACAGAATATCAATTCGAGGCAAGAAAGTGCTTGGCACTGCTTAACCGTTGCTCTTTTCCGTTGCCAGGCCCCCCGGCAGGGGCGGCTTTAGCGGGTAGGCAGGGTAGGCAACTGCCTACCCAATAATAATGTCGGTTTTGGCATAAGTTACAACAGAGTACAATTTTGATAGTTATTTAATTTATATTCACTGTTGTAGTTAAATGTGATTTGATATGTCAACGCAACTTTGTCGTTTTTACAATAATTAAATTTAATTAAAAATTAAATAATTAAAAATGTTGACACCCGGAAAGTTGCCTTCATCCTAGAGCCGCCCCTGGCCCTGGAAGTGTTAAAATGATGATTAAAGATGTTAAAAGTTAAGGTTGTTGTTGCTTAGAGAATAGATCTGAATGTGCTTTAAACGCGCTTTTATTTTGAATTTTCTAGATTTTTTTTAAGGTGTTACCCTTTAAAAATATGCAGATAAATGAATTAGATGGAAATATAAAGTTTCAGTCCAATCGGAGGCGGCCGGGGGGGGGGGGCCTGGCAACGGAGAAGAACAACAGTCACAACAATCATTGCCGTTAAGTGATGCCAAGCGCGGCGAAAGCCTCGGGATTGGTGACCCCAAGCAATCAGCGTGTTGAACGTCCCCCGGTGGCCTTCGATAATATGTATTTTAACAATTAATATAATAAAGTTATATCCCTAAATGGCCTCAGCAGCCGAAGAGAGTTAAAAAAAAAAAAAAAAAAAATCGGAGGCGATTTAGTGGCGCAAACCAGGGCTAATTTTTTAACTTTGGATACCCCTAATAAAATTTTAAATGCAAAAAACTTATATTTTATATGTTAGCGAGGTGAATAGCTGAATCAATTGGTAGTAGAAAAAATAAAAGGCCGAGCAGCTAGGTTTATTTCTTTAATAGAGAACTCACAGCGACGTTTCGGTCGACTATGCTACCATCTTCATGGCTAGAGTTCAGTCAAGAGGTTTTTCTAATCTAAGCTAGGTTTGTTTCTTTAATAGAGAACTCACAGCAACGTTTCGGTCGACTATGCTACCATCTTCATGGCTAGAGTTCAGTCAAGAGGTTTTTCTAATGACTGAACTCTAGCCATGAAGATGGTAGCATAGTCGACCGAAACGTTGCTGTGAGTTCTCTATTAAAGAAATAAACCTACCACCTGGTCCTTTTATTTTCCTACTTAAGTTCTTAAGTTTTCCAATTAAAGAAAATAATCCATATTTTATTTTTTTTTTTGTTTCAGTTGATCGAGCCGCCCTCTTGGACAACATCAAGATCGGCGGCGGCAACAAGAGACAAGATGTTGATCACGTGTTCTTGAGGTTTGGTCGGCGACGTTAAAAACAAAAAACAAAAAAAAAAGATGCACCCCCTCCCTCCGAACTGACCTCCCCCTCCACCCTCACACCCCCCCTCCACCCCCCCATCAATCCATCATTCTTCATCAGACTTCTAGTCATTCCAGTCCTCCAGGGACATTCCAGACAAAAAACAAATTACAAATAATTTGTATTTATTTATTTATTTGGTAATTCTCTTCTTAATAAAAAGCATATTGTCAGAAAAAAGGTTTTTTTTTTTGAATTTAACGCAATCAAAAACATCGAAATTGTAAATGCCCCCTTTTCATCCTTCAACGTGTAATATACGTATAAATATAAATATATTTTTTAAATTGAGGTGAATAAAATGAATTGTTTTGTCAATTTAAGGCCGCTGGGGCTAATCAAAAATGTGTATGGGGGAATAAAAAAAAAAAAAAAGAAAAGAAAGTCTCTCTCTTTTATTTTAAGTCAAATATTGTGTCGTAGTATACAAATTATATTTGTAAAATATTATAAATAAATATTATTAAAAATGAGGCGAAATTTTTATCTTTCTTACAAAAAAAAAAAGGGTGAGTATTCACTAGCCGCGCCACCCGCCTGCGGTGGATCCACCTCCCTTTTTCCTTTCCTTAATTTGATTTCATTTAAAAGATCCTATTGCATAATTCATAAACTAGCCATAGACATAAATTAATTACCCAGCAGTGACGGCGCAAGATAATTTCCAGTGAGGGGGCAAAATTACCAACAGGGGGTGAGGGCCGGACAACATATATGGACCCTGATACGCATTAGTGTATCAAGCGCCAGCTACCGACATATTTCATAATAAAAAATACTATTAATTATAGCATTTGAAACAATATTCCCTGCTTAACTCAATTTTTAATTTTTTTTTTGGCGCTTGACACACTATTGCATAACAGGGTATAGTCTATATCAACGGAAGACAAAAAACAATTGGAGGGGAGGCTTCCCCCCCGGTGACTGCTCTACTGATCTATAACATTTTGAAGGTTAATATGAAATACTTGAATCGAGTGACGTCAGAGGCCGGGGTATAGCTCTACTTTTTAAAGTCAAATATTTAAATTTGGTAAAAAAAACGCAGCTAGTTTTATTTCATTTTTATTACTAAAAACAGGGCCGAAGTTTCGGTCGCATATGGAACCATCTTCAGGGCCAGGTCCTATATATGACCGAAACGTCGGTCCTGATTTTAATAATAAAAATGAAATAAAACTAGCTGCAGACAGCAAAGAACAAGAACTTTATTTAAATATCGGGAACGCATCGCCCACATCTTCAGGAACAATTTATTTGGTGTTAGACAGACAAATTAAAATTAATATTTACAAGTATTTTTTTATTTTTTTTTAAACAAAACATGACAAAAGACTTCCGATAAATTGTTAATGTTGTTTAAATTCCCGAAACGTCGACGATATTTAAATAAAGTTTTTGTTCTTTGCTGGCTGCCTTCATCTATATGTTCCTGTTAATTATCACTCAGCCATTAATTTCTTATACTTCTAAATACGAACATTCAGCAGCTATATAAAACTCCTTCAGATAAAGTCAAATATTTAATTTTAAAAAAAAATCTGGTGTGACTGGTCGCCCCTTCGGTAATCGAAAGTTGTGTTCTGTGCTTATCTCACCAGATTTTGGTGTCGACATATATTTAGTTTCCGCCAATATATATATATATATATTTTTTAAACACACACTTTTTTCTCATTCACACTCACAGTCTTTTTGGCAACTTAAGGCCATTTAAGATTTTTAAAGATACTCGTATTGTTTGGTTTAATATATCTTAAATAAAATCATCGGACTGCCTGGGGTCCGAACCCGCGGCATTTGGTTTACGAGGTTAGCACGCTAACCCCTACACCAAGCCCCGAGGGTTATAAACAGAAAAATATATTTTGTTACCATTTATCCTATCTTTCCTATGAATTACAAGAGTAAAGTGGTCTTCAGAAGATTTCAATGACAAAATGAGAATATACATTTTAAAGAGAATCTAAGAAATAATTGATTTATGAATTTTAATCAAAATCGTTGGAGGAAATTTTGAGAAAATCGAAAAAATTGAAAAAGTACATCAGTAAAGTACTTAGTACTCTTTGGTCGATTTTGATTAAAAGGCCCAGTAGGGTTTCACCTCAAAACGTGTATATGCATCAATATCTCGACATCGAATTTTTGACATGAATCCAATACTTTCACTCTCTATATATTAACATTTATATATAGAGGTAAGAGAAAGTAAAAATGATTGTTGGAAGAATACGCAGCCAAAATTTTTTTCTTTAAAAATATATTTTGATAGCTGACGTTTCGGCTTTGGTCAAAGCCATCCTCGGAGCTTTGACCAAAGCCGAAACGTCAGCCGTTGAAATATATTTTTAAAGAAAAATTCTGGCTGCGTATTTTTCCAGCTTTCATTCCTGATACAAATTCCACCAATACCCTTATACTACCTAAAAATGATTTCGCGGGTGTAAGAAATTTTAATATAAATAAAAGAAAATAAAATGCAGATGATTATCACCCTTCGGAAATTCAAATAAACAGTGGCGTAGTAACTAATTAATTCTCAAAGGAGAAATTCGAAAAAGGTGCCTTTAATTTGTATTTACTTACTGTGTATAATAAAAGCTTCAAAACACCAAAATTCGATGAGTAGATGCCAATAGATGACCCTTAAACCAAAATGTTTTCTTTTTTTTTTTTTTTTTTATTCCCCTTTTTCGGCTACAGAGGCCATTAGGATTTTAATTTTACATATATATTATTGCATTTATAATACCGATGGCTACCGGGGGACGTTCTACACGCTGATTTCTGGGGGTCACCAATCCCAGATTTCGCCGTGCTTGGCATTGCTTAACAGCAACGATTGTGGTGACAAAATGTTTCCTTCATTTGTATATTCTTTTATTTTACCAGAATGAAAAAAAAAATACCGTCATTCATCTGAAAAATATAAAATTTGAAATAGTTTTGTTATTTTTATAATATATTGTATATGAAATTTACCTATAATTCGAGAAACCGTAGATTGTTTTTTTTTTTGGGCCTCCTCCTCCCCTCATAGCCCACCAATCCTCACCAAAATTAATTTACCTAAAAAAAAAATATTAGTTTCCATATTTTGATTAATGAAAATACCCTGGTAGGAATACACAATTGGGCCAAGCCTCGGGCCAGGCTTGGACCAATCGTGCCGAGCATTGGGCGAGGCTTGGGGCAAGCCTTGTCTAACCATTGGGCGAGGCTTGGTCCAAGCCTTGGAATGATAACAATGTACCCAGCCTTGGGAATCAAAAAAACCAAGGTTGGCCCAAGCCTCGAGAATCAAAAAAACCAAGGTTGGCCCAAGCCTTGGAAAACAAAACAATGGATGGTCGATCCAAGCCTCGGGAAAAAAAGTTGTTTTTCGAGAGATTTGAACTCGGGCTTTTTGGTTTTGTTTGTCATTTGTCAATGCCTTTACGCTCTCGTACACAGTTGTTATATTGATATGACTCTTTTTTAAGCTATTTGATTTGCCTTTTATTTTAGCTAAATAAACTTTATCAAACAATCACCAGATTTAAAATATATTTTACTGTTTTTTTCAATTAATAGTACTTGATTTAATTTAATTTTTTTTTTTTTTAATTATATGATGGGTCAATAAACCATTGGGCCAAGCCTCGGAGCAGGCTTGGCCCAATGGTCACTACCCAAGGCTCGGTTTAATAATTTAATATCATTGGGCCAAGCCTCGGACCAGGCTTGGCCCAATGGTCACTACCCAAGGCTCGGTTTAATAATTTAATATCATTGGGCCAAGCCTTGGTCCAGGCATGGTCCATTCGTCTTCCCAAGGCTCGGTTTAATAATATAATACCATTGGGCCAAGCCTCGGTCCAGGCTTGGTTCATTCGTCTTCCCAAGGCTCGGTTTAATTGTATAATACCATTGGGCCAAGCCTCGGACCAGACTTGGCCCAATGGTCACTACTCAAGGCTTGGCAAATGACAACTGGCCCAAGGTTCGGCCAATTGTCAGCATTGGCAATTCCTACCAGGGTATACTTACCTTTGAAATTTTGTTGCTTTAATCTTGAAGACTTCTTTTACGTGCACTTCACATATAAAATATATTGCACGTGACCCGTGGCTTCTCTGCTTAGGGTCACGGGTTCGCTTCCTGACCCAAGCGAGAAAAATTTATTTAAATAAATGGGGATGGGATCTGGCCTTAAGTGCCGAAAAAGGCCTTAAATAAAAAAAATAGAAAAATTGAACTGATCACTTACCACAAGTTCATATAAAGAGTGGCGTAGCTAACTCTCAAAGGGCCTTTCATTTGTATTTACTTACTGTTTATATTAAAAGATCCAAAAGAACAAAATTCGATGAGTTGATCCCTATTATGCAAAAATGTTCTATTCATTTGTATTATTAATTAAGTTTATGTTTTTATTTAACCAAAATGAACACAATAGCGATAAGTTATCTGAAAAATATAAAATTTTTCATTAATTTTGCTCATTTTATTTTAATAACTATTGTATATGAAATTACTTACGTACTTATTCGCGAAATATTTAATCTTAACGACTTCTTTTTTTTCTTTAAAATAAAACAAAAATAATGCACTTCACGAACAATTCTTTTTTATTATTTGCAATAAAAAGAATATTACAAAAAATTATAATTCGAAAAACCCGTAAGTCGGGTGCCTGAAGAAACCATATCAGTGAGAATGAACGTGATTTTTTGGATTACGAGTAAACGAGAGACCAGGGGGCTGAAAGAGATCCTACCTAGCCTAATTAAAAATACGAACGAATTGTAAGTGTATATACCCGGTCCCCACCATCAGATCGGCGGGGCCCTCGGGCCTGTCCCTGGCCTTAAGGGTATGCGTTATTTACATCCAGGCTAGCCCTGGAAAAACGACATCCCTCCCTGACTCTCGTTTACCCATAGAGCCACCTCAAAGATACAAAATCAGTCTTCCTTTGCGACGTCTTTTACCTGACGAACCTCCAACAGAGGCTTAAATTGAAGAATATTCTCGTTGATTTCTCCACTATTAGCTGCAAGTTCAAAAATAAAATCCCTCTCGTTGGCATGGCGCGTCCCTCCCGCCCTCTATATTTAAACTATTAAACTACAATTTAAGGTGTGAAAATGAATTTTCAAATGATAGATCGAAAAGTAAATACATTTAAATTTGTATTCGTATATAAATCGCACCTTAAGTTCTAGGTACCAAGTTGATGATGTCCCACGATGCAGGAGAGAGAGGCATCCCCTCCCCCGACGCAGATGGGGAGGAAGTCTATTCTAATTTGAAAAAAAAATTTGAAAACTTTTTTTAATGAAATTAAAATTTAATTAAGAAATTAGAAATAAAAATTTTAAAATGCAAATTAATTAAAAGAGAAAATTATTTAATTTTTAATTAATTTATTCTTTATTATTATTAATTATTAATTCTATTATTAATTATTAATTCTATTATTAATTTATTTATTAAAACGATTATTTATGAAAATTATTTATTTAAAAAAAATTGATTGTTGATTGATTTAAAAAAAAAAAAAAGCTAATTCTATTCGGGGTCAGCTGAAAAAAAAATAACATCCTAAAAAAAAGCTAATCTAATCTACCCCCTTCAAAATTTTTGCACCATGCAATTATTACCTTTGATACCGTCTCGGAGTTCTGTAAAAAAAGAAAGAAAAAAATTCATTAGAAACAGATAATTTATGTTAGATTATTAGATTTATGAATTTATAATTGTGTAATTACCTCTCGGGGCATTGAAGGTCACTCGAAGCTCCTGCAGCCGTTGCGCTCAGCTTCCAAGTCCACTTGCACTGGCGCACACTAACACAAATCTGCAAAAGAGAACATCTTTTAGATTCTCAATCTCTTGTCAAAGGATATCAAGCCCTCGGGCTTGGCGTAGTTGGTAGCTAATCATTTTCACACTATATTTTTACAATATTTAGATGCATTTGTGTGAAAGGGTATGTGTTACTAGACTATGAAATAATGTACTTACCCTTGGGGGCAGTGAAGCTTCTTGAAGTCCTTGAATTCAGTTAACAAATTCTAAATGCACCGGCTAAACACGAATCTGAAAAAAAAAGAAAATCTTTTAGAATCTCTCTCTTTTCAAACGATATGAAATTTGGAAAAAAATTTCTATTAATGTCGAATGAAAAAATATTTAGGTTGATATTTCTAGTAAAAAAAAAAAATAATAATAAATGTCTTAAATAACACTGTGAGGCAAAATGAAACTTTTTTTCGGCCCCCGAGATAATTCATTCGGATTCTTAAGTAAAATGACCTCCTGAATCCAAATATGACCTCCGTTTTCGGGGGGTAGCCCCCTACTTATTTCCACCCCTTTTCGTTAATTATAGGGCCATGAATCAAATTTGGAGGGATGAAAAGGAATATTTTAGCCTTAACATTCCTTCAGAAGGTCTAGAGAAGTGAAAAGTTAAAAAACATTAACATTTGGATCCAAGGGGGGGATGTGGGGGAGGATTTTGTCCTTTAAAATGCAAAAAAATCATTTAAAATGATCGATTTTTTCCCAATTTTTTCACTGATTTTCTACATATTCCAGCTGACAGACCCACCACACTCTTCCGTAAATATCCCTCAACTAAAAAAAAATATATAGGACAAAGCGGGTGGGGTGTGAGCGATTCCGAAGCCCTTGCAAGAAGATGGAAGATTCACAGCTCAGTTGGTCAAATTGGCAAATATGCGGCCAACTTTCATTTTTTTGGGCTGATCTCCACAAATTTAAAGTTAAATATACGTATTCTTCTATGTCCTTCAATATTTCCATATTTTATCTAAAGGGGTAGAAATTATTTCTTGTCAAGGTTTGAAAAAAAAATAAAATAAAAAAAAGATTTTAAAAAAATGCTTTTATTTAAATTGAACTAAAAAGAGAGAAATAAGAAAGAAATAATTTAATTGTTCTTGTTAAAATTTTTTAATATTTATGACTTAAAATAAAAGCGTGGGGCGCGAGCCTCGAAATAACTTCGAAGCGCCCCACGCTTTTATTTTAAGTCATAAATATTTAAAAAATTTAACAAGAACAATTAAATTATTTCTTTCTTATTTCTCTCTTTTTAGTTCAATTTAAATAAAAGCATTTTTTTAAAAATCTTTTTTTTATTTTATTTTTATTTTAAGCTTTTTAGTCTTTTTTCGTGTGATTTTTTAAAATTAACTTTCAAAATTAGAAGCTTTTAAATAACATCGGGAAATTTTCTAAAATTGTTTAATTAGCGTAGAGCTTTAAATAAAGAACATTAGTTTGGCCTATTTAGATTTGGTTCAATTGAAAAATTATTCATTATCATAAAAAATGACTCGTAAATATCAAAATTCAAAACTATAGTTAATAGGGCTTTATTTGCGTGAGGCTTCAAATAAAGTACCACATTAGTTTGGTCTATTTTGATCAAAACCACCATATAGTGGCGTCATCAAAAATGACTTTTAAGTATTACATTTCACACCTCTAGCCCATCGGGAAGTCTTTTGAAATTACATTAATTCGCGAAGGGTTTCAAATAAAGTACCACATTAGTTTGGTCTATTTTGATGGAAAGCACCATATAGTGGCGTCATCAAAAATGACCCTTAAGTATTACATTTCACACCTCTAGCCCATCGGGAAGTCTTTTGAAATTACATTAATTCGCGAAGGGTTTCAAATAAAGTACCACATTAGTTTGGTCTATTTTGATCAAAACCACCATATAGTGGCGTCATCAAAAAAGACCCTTAAGTATTACATTTCACGCCTCTAGCCCATCGGGAAGTCTTTTGAAATTACATTAATTCGCGAAGGGTTTCAAATAAAGTACCACATTAGTTTGGTCTATTTTGATCAAAACCACCATATAGTGGCGTCATCAAAAATGACCCTTAAGTATTACATTTCACACCTCTAGCCCATCGGGAAGTCTTTTGAAATTACATTAATTCGCGAAGGGTTTCAAATAAAGTACCACATTAGTTTGGTCTATTTTGATGGAAAGCACCATATAGTGGCGTCATCAAAAATGACCCTTAAGTATTACATTTCACACCTCTAGCCCATCGGGAAGTCTTTTGAAATTACATTAATTTGTGAAGGGTTTCAAATAAAGTACCACATTAGTTTGGTCTATTTTGATCAAAACCACCATATAGTGGCGTCATCAAAAATGACTCTTAAATATCAAATTTCACACCTCTAGCTCATCGGGAAGTGTCGTAAACAAAGACTCAAAGTTGGTGACCTTGAAAGAGTAAGTTAAATAAAAGCATTTAATAATAAAAATTATAATCTATGAAATATAAAGTTACGCTTTTGTAAATAAATCAGTAAAAATATGACATTTATAAATTATTTATAGAAAAATTTACATGGGGTCGACTACCCTTTACTCAAGGGGCAAAAATTGCAAGTCTTAAGAAAATTTGTAGAGTGGGAAAATAACTTGGGAGGGAGGGGGTGGCCTTTGAACAAACAGAAATAAAATTAATTTTTATATAAAAAGATTTTAAATGAGAAAATCAAATGCAATTTTTTTATTCATTAATTTATTTTTATAATTGAATGTGAATTAATGAATATCTATAAGGGGATGCGTGAGCCGAGGGGGATCGAATTATATCTAAAACCACAAACAAAGGAAATATATTCATGAAACGAAGAACGGATTTACAGGCTTGTGGCATGTTACGACACAGAAACATAAGCAAATTAAAAAAAAAAATCATCTGAATTTTTAAACTTATAATTAGGGGAGGCGAGTGGAGAAACTGCTTAAGAAAATCAGGCATTCAGATAGGGAAAAATAAAATTCCACCTCCAAAAATATCACTTATTACGAGGTCACTGACGAGAGATAAAAGTTTAAGAATTTATATTTTCAATTATTTAATAACAATTTCTTACTAAATATTATAGGAGAATATAAATTCTCTGTTAGAGGGGTGGAGGGTGAGGAGGGAGGGAAAGAAATCATTGCTTAAATGGAAAAAATTTACAAAAAAAAATAATTTTCTATTTTAATTTTCATTTTTAAAGAAAAAAACTATTTTGTTTATTAGAAGGGGTGATTTACACCCTTTCTCACCCTCCCTCTGTGGTACACGAATTCATCATAGAGTTATATTTAAAAAAATGGATAATTTTATCAGTATATTATAAGATAGAAAAAATAAAATACAAAATTACTTTATGCAAATGAGATGTGAAAATATTCATTACTTTAATAATAAGATGACCAGATGGGGAGTATGGTGGATGAATGTTTTATTTGCACAAATCACAACACAATATAAAATAACGAGAGAGAGAGAGAAAGAGAAACCGAATGCCTCATGGCTCGACTCAACTAACCGCCTGCCAGATAGGCAACAAGCAAGCAGGCATCGATCGATAGAGAAATAGCATTCCTCTCTGAATGACCAAGAATTAAATAAATTCTCTATTTATAAAAATTCTTTTCACTTGCAAACTAACGGGGTTTTATTCCGTTGGGAATTAATTCGAAATTAAATAACTATTAAAAGACTCACTTCATTTATCCACCTTTAAAACTCAACCCCCCATTAAATAAAATACTTGCAAGTATTATTTTGTTGTATTTATTTATTTATTAGGGATATAGTCGAAGTGAAAGAAGAATCCGTATATTTAGGGCTTCGGAATCGCCCACACCCCACCCACTTTATCTTATATATTTTTTTTATTTGAGGGATGTTTAAAGGAGGGTGAGGAGGGTCTGTCAGCTGGAATATGTAGAAAATCACTGAAAAAATCGATCATTTTTAATGATTTTTTGCATTTTAAGGGACAAAATCCTCCCCCACATCCCTCCCTTGGATCCAAATATTAATATTTTTAAACTTTTCACTTCTCTAGACCTTCTGAAGAAATGTTAAGGCTTTCCCGAGTCGAAATCGAACGCCTGGTTTGAGTCTACAAAACCTCAGAATCTAATTGTTGTCTAAGTAGACTTAACAGAATCAAACTAGGATTTGAAAGCATGGTTTCTATGGAAATTTGATAGTCTGGTTTGGTTCTAACAAGTCTACTTATGTCCCTTTTTGACAAGTTTAGACTCAGACCAGGTATTCGAAATACTAGTTTAAGTCTACCAGATCTACTATTACGACCAGCAGTATTGAATGCTGGAATCCTAGTTTAGGCCTATGAATTCTCATTTAAAATTTGTTTATATACATATATACAGAGTGACAAAAAAGTTCTGATAATTTTGTTAGATTAGCAAAGAGGTATGCTTGTTTTTTGGCAATGAGAAAAATAACTCTTAGAGTGTTTTTTTTTTTCAAATATTTCGAAGACATTTAATAGCACTTCACCGCTGATGAAGAAGTCCTATTAAATGCCATCGAAATATTTGAAGAAAACACTCTAAAAGTTATTTTCTCATTGCCAAAAAACAAGCATACCTCTTTGCTAATTTATACAACTTGGCACTCCACATTCGAAATTTTTTTACTTTCTCTTACATCTATATATGTTAATATATATAGAGAGAAAGTATTGGATTCATGTCAAAAATTCGATGTCGAGATCTTGATGGATCTTCACGTTTTGCTCTTCATTTCGCTACAATTAAATTCTTAAATAAAAGGAAAATCAAATTAAACTTTAAATAAAATATTTTTTGTTTAAATATCAATTTTCTTTAATTTGAGAATAAGATAACATATATTTAAAATATTTTAAAAATTCCAAATGCTCTTCGTGTCGATTTCAATATTTCTGGAGATTCATTACTGAAATTGTTTTAAAGAAAATATGGATGTAAAAATGAGTTTCCATCTCTAAAATAAATCACATTAATTTTTATCTTGACTGTATATGTAGGCCTATACCATTAGCTATCACGTGTGGAAAAATATTTTTCTTTTCAGTAAGAACTTCATTTAGTTCTCTGGAAATGTGAAAAATATATAAATTAATTTTATAAATTTATAATCTTTTTTAATTTGTCTTCTTACCTTTCAAAATGACATGAATGGCCAATGTTCCTTGTATTCATTTATTAAAATTAAAGTGGCTTCTTCAGGCCAATGTGTTTTTACAACTAAAATTTATAATGAATATAATTGAAAAAATTAAATAGAATATAAGATTACATATATATAAAAAATAAAAAATAAAAATAAAAATAACAGCTAACCTTATCATTTTGTTTTGGCTTGTTTTTATAACGTTGACCCTTAAATAAATAAAAATAATTAATAATAATAAAGAAAATTAGTGAAAAAAATGAAAATAAAACTTAAAACTTACTTCTTTTTTATCATAATAAATCCAAATATCCAAGGAATGAAAGAAAATGAAAGGTGGTCATCTATTAAAGCTTTGGCGCTGAGATCGCACTGTTTTTAATTTTTACCCGAGAGGATTAGAAGGTTCAAACCAGTACTTCCCGAGTCAAAATCGAACGCCTGGCTTGAACCTTTTAGTCCTCAATTGAAGACTGCAAGGTTCAAGCCAGGCGTTCAAGTACTGGTTTGAACCTTCTAATTCTCGTGGCAGGTTTAGTAGGCTCAAGCCAGGCTTTCAATTTTGACTCAAATACTGGTTTGAACCTTCTAATTCTCCTGGTAGGTTTAGTAGGCTTTAACCAAATTTTAATCCTATCAAATAACAAAGGAATTGAGGACTAAAAGGTTCAAACCAGGCGTTCAAGTACTGGTTTGAATCTTCTAATTCTCCTGGTAGAATCAGTAGGCTTTCACAAAATTGTAAATAAATAACATCCCATCAAATAACAAGGGAATTCAGGACTAAAAGGTTCAAACCAGGCGTTCGATTTCGACTCGGGTTGTTTTGATTTTTTTTATTAAAATTAACGAAAATTTTCTTTTTCTATTGTGATTATTTCAAAAACAATTCAGTTTTTGGGGAAAATGTCAAAGAATAAAAACAAAATGGCAATAAAAAAATATATAAAAATTAATGAGTCTTATTTCTAGTAACTTGTATTCGCTTGGCCTTACTGAAACGGAGGGCAAAAATCTCTGAGCTACAAGCTCACTTCTAATCTATAAAGAATCCATCATGCTTGATCCGGATCTATCTATCCATTCGATGGAGTTAATCGTTTGGGCTTACAAATATAAAACAAGCGTTTAGATATTTATATTTAAGGGACTAAAAATCCGCTCTCTATTTCCTATTAAGTTAAGGGGATATTAAAATATCCGGCGTCACACAGAAATAGAAGTCTCGCCTCTTGTTCTATGGATCAGAGGTTCGTTTCATGTCCCATTTAGAATAAATCAAATTGGCATTAAATGTTGTGTATATTTATACGAGAAAATAAAAAGTGAAGTGAATGTTGAGGCACTGATTAAGAAAGAGGCCGCCACACGCGGGCCCTTATTAGGTATTGTATATTTAAGGTTCCTATTTGAAAAAAATGGAGAAGCCCACCGAAAGCGGGGAACGCAGCTCGTATAGTATACTAGTATATATTATTTTTTAAGGTCTTTTTCGGCATCTAAGGTCATTTAGAGCCTATCCCTATTTATTTCAAATGATTTTGTAATCAAATCAAATAAATTTTTCTCGCCTGGGACGGGAGGCAAAAGCGAGAAGCTAGGGTCTTCTCTCTGAGTCACGGGTCACGGGCTAGTATCAATATAATTTGGTATATAACCAAGTATTTATTAATTTAAATAAGCGAAAAATGTAGGTACCGCCGGGAGTCGCATGTTTTTCATAATTTCCTCATGGACCAACACATGATATATATAATTCTTAATTTGGTATATTTAGAATTTCATTTAGAATTTATAAAAAATAATTTAATCTAAGAGGCCGCCACACGCGGGCCCTTGTTAGGTATTGTATGTAAGGTTCCTATTTGAAAATACAAAAAAAACTAAATATCAATGAAAGAAGCACACCGGAAGCGGGCAACGCAGCTAGTATACAAAATAATTTAATCTAAAAGAGGCCGCCACACGCGGGGCCTTTGTTGGGTATTGTATGTAAGATTCCTATTTGAAAAAAAAAAAAAAAACTAAATATCAACAAGAAAAGCCCACCAGAAGCGGGCAACGCAGCTAGTATAGTATATATTGTTATATTTAGAATTTTATTTAGATTATTATTATAAAAAATAATTTAAAAATGTAAGGTTGATTTGCAATCGCTTGGATTGGATTTCATCCTCCACTGCATATAAATGAATTGATAATTCCTCTCTCTATTAAAAAAAAAAAAAAAAAATGTAAGTAAATATCTAAGAGTATCTTGAAGGTCAAAATTTGCCTGACTAAGTGCCCACAGAAGACGGGCGACGCAGCTAGTCAAGTTTAAATGCAAAAAAAAAAAAAAAAAAAAAAAAAAAAACGCAAGAATATTAGCCTATAACTCAGGTTTGTAATCCATTTGCATAGGCCTACCTGTTAGCCCATCCAACCCAAAACTTGTCCTGACTTGCATACTGACCCTTGCAAGAGAGTCAAGCAGAGAAATCAATTTGTCTACTTTACTATTTGTCTTTAAATATTGTATTTATTTATTAAACTAAATACACTTATCGCCTAGAAACAAACTTGTTATATTCCCACTATGAATATATTTTTATAAAATCACATACAATTACGTTTATATATAATACAGTATATAAATAATAATTTTTCATGGAGTCATTTATATTTCTAATATTTAAAATAATAAACCAAGTATTAATGAACGTAGAGAGATGAAATTTACCTTTAATATCCTTAAAGTTTAGAAGAAAGGCGAATTTTTTGCAGGAGCCCAGGGAGACACGTCTGGCCCAAGCGACGCCATGTCCCGAATGAAGGTTGGCATTTTCGACACGGAAGGTGCTTCACTTATCACTGCCCCCTCACTACTGAAGCCTCTTTCACTTTCCATTGGAATATAAAGGATAGATTCCTCATTGACTTTACATGTAGACTCGAATTGAAGCTGCCCTATGGGATTTTGATAGCCAATGGCGTGCGAGCATCCGAGAGTGGGGTGGGGATGGAATCCTGTACAAATAGATAATTGGCAATGATCCAGATTATTTCTATTAGAAAAAAGGGAATTTAAAATATCTTTAAAAAAAAAAAATACATAAAACAAATAGACAATTTTTACTTTATCTAAATGGTTGCTATGGTAACAAAATATAAATATTTTTCTATGTTTATAAATTTTACATTTTGAATTCTTTAATAAATGTGCACACAAAAAATAATAAAAATTGATTTATCGAAGATAGGAGAAGTTGTGTGCTGAGAGACAAGTCTCTCCATATTTTTATAATATTTATATGTAGAGGGGGGGGGGTATGTGTTACCAGTGGCGGATCCAGAGGAGTTTCTCGGTGGGGGGGGTAACCTGGTGTGACTGGTTGCACAGCACCCAGCTTTCTCTTACCGAAAGTTAATGTTCTTTGCTTGTCACAGCAGATTTTTTATGTCGATATATATTTAGTTTCCACCAATATATTAGAATTCAAGATGTATACCTCGAAATATTTATATTTTAATAACTTGACATCCATTTCTCCCATCTTTCTAAATATTATAAATTAGACATAGGTACACTGCGTGGCGTTCTTTACAATAGCAATGAATTGTGTAAATAATTAAAGAAATATATATATGACGCTACAGGATATTATTAATTAATTCCGATAATAAATATTTTTTCAAGATTTGATAATATAAATAATAATTTTTTTTTTTTTTTTATATATAACATATTTCATAATAATTGAAATTAAATTTTAATTAGATTTTAATGAATCTTATAATATTATTTATAGCTGGATTTTCTACATCTACTAAGAAGAATCTTATAATATTATTTGGCTATAATTTGACCACAAAAAATTTAGGATGTCGCCTATATGGCGACATACGAGTGCAAAGGGTTAAAATATCTTAAAAAAACACATAAAACAGATAGACAATTTTTATAAATTTTACATCTTGAATTCTAATGATGATGGAGTCATGAAAAAAATAAGACGATTGCAGCCAAACGGCTCAAGCTGAGTGGGCGAGATTTAAAATAAAAGAAAATTTGGCTGCATTCGTCTTGTTTTTTTCATGACTCTTTAATATATGTGCTATGAGGGAATTACTGATTTCTTCCTTTTTATTTAATGAAAGAAGAAAGATTCGCGTCTTCATAATTTTTTTAATTTTTTTTTTATACATGTATTAAATGTTTAATTTTTTTTTTTTATTTTTTTTTGTTAATAATGAAAATTCAAACTTTTAATTGAAAATATTAATTATTAAGAGTGAAATTGTGATTATTGAATTTAACAATTATTTTTTTATATTATTGGAAATAAATAAATAATTTATCTTTATATATACAATTCTTCTGTACGTGTGTATGTGACTGAACTCCTCCTAAACGACTGAACCGATTTTGATGAAATTTTCTGTGTATGTTTGTGAGAATCCCGGACAGGTTTTGTTTCACAAATAACAATAAGTTAATGGGTAATTAACCGTTAAAATAAGAAAAAATAAAAATTAGGAGAAATAGTTGCCATGGTAACAAAATATAAATATTTACCCATGTTTACGATTTTTTTATTTATTTACATTTTGAATTCTAAAATATCGGCGTAAATTTTTTGTCTCGGTACCGGGAGAGTCCCGGAAAGGATATGATTCACAAAAAATCTTAAGTTCATGAATAATTAACCGTTAAAATAAACTCTATATATTATAAAAATGAAAAGGGAAAATGTATGTACGGTATGTATATAAGTAGGCGAGCAAGGGGGTCAGGGGGCGCGCCCCTGACGAAGCCCCGCCGAGGCGGGCCGTCTAGTTAAATATAAAAATTAATTAATTGGGGGAAGCCAACACATGGCCAGGCTCTAATTTAATTCGCATTGAACTCCCCAAAATCATCTCGACATCCTTATTAAACCTGGACCCGATCATCAATATTCTTCTGGTCCATGCTGGATGTTGAATCAATTCTCACTTGAATTTTCAACCGGTGAGATTCTTGCCTGTGCTCTCTCTATTGAGCCGGCAACCTGTGGAGGTCCAGTGGGTCCAGGGATTCTTCTCCGTATCATCAGGGATGCTGTGACGACTCCGGTCCCCGAAACCCCATCCCCTGTGATATATTGAGTGCAGTGTACAGGTATGGCGCTTAACTTATTTAAATAAGCGATCAATATTTTTTTTAAGAAATCGATCATCTTACTTCCTTAAATAATAATATAATAAAAACTAAAAATAGGGGAATGACTTCCCCGAGACTTTCTCGTATATTCTTTTGGAATTACGTCTGGGTGTGTGTGTGTGAACACGATTGCTTAAAAACCAAAGCAGCTAGATCGATGAAATTTGGTATATGCCCCTTACACTAAAATTGTAGATTTCTATCACCTTTTGGAGTAAATACGTCACTTGGAAGTAGTACTTTACCTAATAAGTTTTTTCAGAAATTTCGAAATTTTCAATTTCTTTGTTATATTATAATGAAATACTCAATTTTAAAAAGTTTTTATTCTTTGTGAAAAAGATAATTCAAGTAAAAAATTTGGGCAAGAAATAAATTAATGTTTTAAATAATTAATAAATGAACTAGCCGCGCCACTCGCCTGCGGCGGTCCCTCGCCTCTTAATTATGAGAAACGGGCTGGCGTCTAGAGAGGGGGGCTCGCCCCCCTGGATCCCTCTCGCCTTTTTTTTAATTGTGAAAAAAAAAAAAATTTTTAACACACTTTTTTCTCATTCAGACTCACACACACACACATGCACACAGTCTTTTCGGCACTCAACTTTGACCTTAAGACTTTAGACGATACCGTTATTTGTATAATATATTTATTTGCAAAAACTGAAATAGAAAAAATCTCGATTTTTTGACATGAATGCAATACCTTCTATTATGGAGTGAGTAAAATTAATGTATAAAAAAACAACGTTAGAATGTTGGTTTAAATTTAAAGATTCAACTTGCTAACTAACATACGTAAATTTCTCTCTCAATTTCCTTATTTATTTTCTTAAAATGCACAAGATATAAAACATTAAAATGAAAGGCAGAATTTATCATCATCTTGGGTTATAATTTCAGTTGTTGTTAAGAATTTTAAGACAAATTAAAACCTCTGAGAGATTATTCTTAATTCTCTAGGGAAAAATATCCTCTTGCGGTTAATATCAAGAAGTTTATTTGTTATTTAATGTTTCTTCGGTCGCCTTGGAAACGTTTAGACGGGAAATGAACCAAGCCAGTGCGTCATTTCCTTTTTGCATCCTGGCAGGAAATTTTTTTTTCTAAATGGGATTTGTTTGTTATGTTTTCGTTGAGAGAGCGAGAGATTTCCCGTCTAGTCAAAATATCAAAGGACCCTCGAGCTCGATCCCTTAGAGACTGACGACCCCTAATTATTGATCCCTCCCCCCCCCACCTCGGCATTTAAAGTAATTTATAACTTTATAATTAGACTACTCACTTATGTTTTCATAAGTTAAAATGTTACATGGTCTGTCTGTGTGTGTGAACAAAATATCTCAAAAAAAAAAGAGCTAGGAGGTTGAAATTTTATATTTAAGTTAGGCACCCCCATGGGACGAGACACAAAGCTTTTCAACAAAATCGGCCAAAGGGTACTAGTACTTTACTGATGTACGTTTTCAGTTTTTTTTTTCGATTTTCTTTAAATTCGCTCCAGCGATTTTTTTTTTAAATTCAAAAATCAATTATTTCTCAACTCCGCAATATGACTCAATGCTTTGTCATTTGAGCTCACACAGTGGCGTTTTCAGGGGGCCGGGCCCCCCCCCCCAAAGCCTTCTCCAAAACAAAAAAATACCTAATGTTTTCCATAATGATTTTTTTTTTTTTAAATAATAATTTTATTAACTCTCATAAATTCTAAAAACTAACAAAAAACTTATAAATAATTTAAAAAATCTCTAATATTTAAGTACGAATTTTGTATTAAAATTATTTTTTATTTCAAGAAAATTTTTTTTTTTATTTGTTTTTTATTTATAATTATTATATTATCTAAAAAAAATTTCTCCACTTGAAGTTTCTTGGAGAAGGGGGGGGGGGTTATAAAAATTTTGGGCCCCCCCCCCCAAGCAGAAATCCTGGCTACGCTACTGAGCTCACACTCTCGATAATTGGACTGATGATGGTTATATTTCATTAAAACCGAAACTGTTTCCTCAATAGAGAGTTTCATTTCGTGGAGACTAACTACCTGGCTGCTTGATTTCTTCTTTAATTATTTCAAAAACTATTCAGTTTTCGAAAAAATGTCAAAGAATAAAAACTTTTTAAAATAGAGGAATTTATCATAATATAACAAAAAAAATTGAAAATTTCAAAATTTTTGAAAAAACTTTTTAAGTAAAGTACTACTTCCAAGTGACGTATTTACTCCAAAAGTTGATAGAAATCTACAATTTTAGTGTAAGGAGCATATACCAAATTTCATCCATCTAGCTCTTTCCCAACCTGGGGCGATCGCCCCCAAGGGGGCGATTTGGGTTTTCAGGGGGGCGATAAATAGCGGGGGCGATTGGGGGGCGATGAGTATTCAAAGGGAGAAAAATTATTTACTAAAATTTAAAAAAATAAAAATCAAGAGAAAAATCTCCTATTTACAGGATGGTCAGGATAGAAGAAGACAAAATATTATCATAAAAATAAAATAGTCTGAAGATAATTCCAATCTAGAATTGAAACGTCACTTTTAGCTCAAATTCTAAATTTCAATTTAAAAAAATCATTTTTTTAAATTTTTTTCCTCAGGGGGCCGGGCCCTTTAAGCTCGAATCTTAAAATTTCAATTAAAAAAAATCATTTTTCTTGAATTTTCTTTCCTCAGGGGGCCCGGGCCCTTTAAGCTCAAATCAAGTTTAGTCTTTTTCACGACTCAGGATAGCTAAAAACGCAGATTTCCGTGGCTAAATTTCAAAAAATTTTCCATACCCCACAAATTCCCCAGAAATCCTGTCCGGGATCTGGCCTCGATAAATTAATGTAACTCTTTGTTTAGGACATTTTGAAAAAATTTTATATAACTTTATTTAAATAAATATTGTAAGCTATGTATAACTATTTCAAAAGTTGTGTCAAAAACTGTGTAAAAATTGTTGGCATGAAGGCCACAATAGCCTTTTATATACTAAAAAAAACTTTTTTTTTTTTTTTGGGGGGTATTACTAAGTATTACTAAGTAGCTCCGGGGCCTGTCAAGTCTGTCTGCGGCCCTGTATATAGGTCTACGGAAATAAAATTGTTTAAATTAATAAAACTGCTTTATTATTTACACTTCACTTCAAATTACTGGTGGCTGGGCCACCACAACTTTCTCTTACCCTTCGGTAAGAGAAAGGCACTGTGCTGGTCACACCAGATTTTTTGTGTCGAGATATATTTGTTTCCGATAGCACCTTAGTTTCAAACTTCATTTTAATGTTGATGCTTGAAATAAACTATGGTTTTTTTCAAAATTTTAATCTCATATTTGGACATTTTATACACAATATAGATTCGTAAATAAATACAAAATTTCATAAGAATTGGAAAAAAAATTTTAAATGTGTAAAAAGTTCCAAAGGGGACCCCCTTTTGAATCGAAATTAACATACAAATCCCTATAGGAAATTAACATTGGCCAAATGCGAAGATAAGGTAGAAAAATTTAAAACGCGTAGAAAGAGAGAAGATAGTTTTGTGAGAGAGAGAATGTTTTCTCCGAAAAAAAAAATGGGGTTTAAATATTAATTGATTTTTAATCTAATAAAAAGAAAAGAAAAAAGATTTAAATTCGGTTACCATGGCAACCATTTATTTCTCCTATCTTTCCTATGAAGCACAAGAGTAAAGTGTGCTTCAAACAATTTGAGGGCAAAACGAGAATATACATTTGAAAGAGCATCTAAAAAATAATTGATTTTTGAATTTTAATCAAAATCGTTAGAGCGAATTTTGAGAAAATCGAAAAAAACTGAAAAAGTACATCAGTAAAGTACTAGTACTTTTTGGCCGATTTTGATTAAAAGCTTATTTTGTCGGTCCCGGGGGTGTTTAACTTAAATATAAAATTTCAGCCTCCTAGCTCAATTCCTTCATGCTTAAAATGAACACACACACACGACACACACACACACACACACACACACACACACACAGACAGACAGACCATGTCGCGAAAACCACTTTTTGGATTCAGGGGACCTCAAAACGTGAAGATCCATCAAAATCTCGACATCGAATTTTTGACATGAAACCAATACTTTCTCTCTCTATATATTTCATATAGGGTACGAGAAAGAATTAGACATACAAGAAAATGTAAAGGGGGGGCGATAGGTGTTAGTCAACCTCCAGAAAGGGGCGATGGGTCAAAAAGGTTGGGAACCACTGATCTAGCTGCTTTGGTTTTTAAGCAATCGTGTTCACACACACACACCCCAGACGTAATTCCAAAAGAATATACGAGAAAGTCTCGGGGAAGTCATTCCCCATATTTCTCATTCACACTCACACTCACACACCATTCACACAGTCTTTTCAACTCACATTTAAGACTTTAACGAACCGTTTATTAATATATAATTGGGGTTCAGGCATTTGGTATCCAAATGGCTTAAATAAAATCATCGGACTGCCTGGGGTCCGAACCCGCGACGTTTGGTATACGAGGTTAGCACGCTAACTTCTACACCAAGCCCCGAGAGCAAAAGAATATTAATTTATAGCCAATATGATTTTGACAAATTTCATTGTTCAGCACGTGAAGCGAACTTCTGAGCCTTATAACAAGAGATAATATATTTTTCACATTTTATAAATATTCGAAATGAAACCTGAAATTAATCCCCCACTTTAATTCTTTAATTAACTCTTTCTATCTCTATTTCTTTAACTCCTGAATAATTTATTAAAGCTAAATATTTTTCGAGATCTATATATTTGAATAAGATAATAGTATTCAAAATACCTCGATTCGGACTTAACTAGTCATAGATATATTTAACAAGACATGTGAGTGTTTTTTATTATATATGAATAAATTAGATATAAAATTATTTTCTTTTTTTATTTCACAGCAAAACGCTGTGCATATTGCGATATTTATAAATTATAATTTTAATCAAAAGTGTAAAAAGGAAATCAAATTTTTTCCTCATTGACTACCTTGTCATCTTTGAGGTTTTATTTTGTCGGTTGAGGAACCACAAAAAGCGATAAGAAGATAAACTTATCTCAGAGCCAGTCAATAAGATCCCAAAAAAATTTTATTCAAATCCCCAAATAGAGAGGTTTCAAAAAATTCAGAATTTTTACTTTCTCTTACCTCTATATATGTTAATATATATATAGAGAGAAAGTATTGGATTCATGTCAAAAATTCGATGTCGAGATTTTGATGGATCTTCACGTTTTGAGGTCCCCTGAATCCAAAAAAGTGGTTTTCGCGACATGGTCTGTCTGTCTGTCTGTGAACAAAATATCTCAAGAACGAAAAGAGCCAGGAGGTTGAAATTTTATATTTAAGTTAGGCACCCCCATGGGACGTGACACGAAGCTTTTGAACAAAATCGACCAAAGAGTACTAGTACTTTACTGATGCACTTTTTCAGTTTTTTTCGATTTTCTCTAAATTCGCTCCAACGATTTTTTTTTTAAATTCAAAAATCAATTATTTTTTAGATTCTTCTATAAAATGTATATTCTCATTTTGTGATTGAAATCTTCTGAAGACCACTTTACTCTTGTACTCCATAGAAAAGATAGGAGAAATGGTTGCCATGGTAACAAAATATAAATATTTTGCCATACTTATAAATTTTACATCTTGAAAATCGAATGTACCGTACTGTCGGAAACTAAATACATGTCGACACAAAAAATCTGGTGTGACAAGCACAGTACACAACTTTCGATTACCGAAGGTAAGAGAAAGTTGTGTGCTGGCCAGTCACACCAGACTTTTTTTCATTTGAAAACATTAAATGTTCTCTGTTTGCTAATCAAAACAGGAAAATAAAAACAAATGTAAGAGAAGGAGGAAGGGCGGATCCTCTTCTTCCTTTTCCTGTTCCCCCCCACCCTCCAGTGGTTTCTATAAAATAAAGATTCTCTTGAGTTTTCCTCTCAATTATTTCTTTTAGTTCATCCTCATTGCACTGAACGAAATGAATTTCTTCGTTTTCTCTCTCTTTCTGTTTGGCGTCTTCTCTACAGCAGCTCAAGAAGGTGAGTTCATCTTATTCAATAAGAACTGTCGATTTAATATTAAACACAGGATCAGACTCGGAACTAGGGGGCATTTGACCCGAGTATATAAACTGCACAAAATTAAATTACATATCTTTTGGCCTAATTTGAGTACCTTATTTTTTTTCTTAGCTTTGAAATAAAAGCAACATGTTAACGTCGCTGTTAAAACTTTGTTTAGAGAATAGCATTTTTTTTAACGATGATTGTTTTTAAATTACTTTTTAACACCCATTTGTTTATTTTAAATTTTAACGTCTGTTTTTAGAGAATAGACCTGATTGACCTTTTAACGAGAGAGGGTTATTTGCTATTATCACTCCATTGCGGAATTTCGGCCTCCATTTTAAAAATGACTCCCACCCATCAAATGAATTTATTTTCTCTCCTTTGTTTAAGGTTCAAAAAAAGAAGGCGATTCTTGTTTAACAATCCGTCAAGAGGAGGGGACCTGTTTAAACTTGCACAACTGTCCAGACATTCTAAATATAGTCCAATATGAAGCAATATCAATCGAATTTAGAGAATATTTAGTGAATTCGGCATGTCACAAAGATGAGGACAAACACACCATCTTGCTATGTTGCCCGAGGAAATTCACCACATTTCAGGTAACTTTTATTCTAAAAGACAAGGACACACACCACCTTGTCAATTGAGGCGTGTACAAATATTCTTGTTGATACAGGACCAAGGGAGTTGGCAACCAATAAGTGAGCCTCAAAATTAAATAAAAACTTTCAAGTGTTGAGACGTTTCGGCTTTATTCTGCTAATACCATCATCAGTCAATTAGAGTTGAATTTGTTTTTATTGCCATTTGAATTACATTTTTCAGATTGAAGTTTATGAAATTTAGTATCACATTATGAAATTTACACTTGTTTAAGAAGAAAAGTCTATTCTTCATTGCAAGATGTGTTACTTCTTTGATATATTTTTGGAGCTGAACACTGTATTTTCTATACTATATCTACAGCCACCTCAATCTTATATCTACATAGTATTGTGGAGATTTTCAACATCTAGTAAGAAAATACGGTGTTCAGCTCCAAAAATATATCAAAGAAGTAAAACATCTTGTAATAAAGATTCAGAAATTTAACAATAGACTTTTCTTCTTGAACAAGTGCACATTTCATAATGTGATACCAAATTTCATAAACTTCAATCTGAAAAATGTAATTCAAATGGTGATAAAAACAAATTCAACTCTAATTGACTGATGATGGCATTAGCAGAATAAAGCCGAAACGTCTCAACACTTGAGAGTTTTTATTTAATTTTGAGGCTCACTTATTGGCTGCCAACTCTCTTGGTCCTGTATCAACTATATCTACAGCCACCTCAATCTTATATCTTGATATTCTTGTTGTTACAGACAACAGCTAAGCCTTTAACAGGAGAGTTGCTTCAACATCCCAAGATTAATCTCCTGCTTCTAGAGACGTGTGGCGAGCGCCTCTACACCGTACGACTGAACAAGGACCCTAAAAAGAACGTCTATTATTATGAGTATCCTTGGACGGCTCTTGTTGCCAGATTTCAAACACTAGGTGAGTGTCTAACCAGACAGCTTGGAATATTGCAGTAATATTGACAATCTAGCACATTATTGCTGTTATATTCCTTGTAAGGCTAGCTTGGAGTGCAGCAATGTTGCTACAATATTGTCAATATTTTGCAAGATTTGCAATATTGCTGAAATATTCCAATCTGGTCTGGGTATTATTTCGTTATTCCAAAAATCACAATGTTGCTTTCCAGTAAGGTTAGCTTGGAATATTGTCTCTACAATATTGCAACAATGTTGCTACAATATTGTCAATATTTTGCAAGATTTGTAATATTGCTGGAATATTCCAAGTTGGTCTGGGTATTATTTCGTTATTCCAAAAATCACAAATGAATTTTTCTTTTTTAGCTGCCGACGGACTCTCGTATTGTGGCGGAGCGTTAATTAATCGAAATTATGTATTAACGTATCCGTTATGTGGAACAAACTCTCAATTACCTCTGTAACTATCTGTTGTATTATTTACATAGTTAACAAGTAACTAAATGCAAGTATTATTTTCTTTTTTTAGATTATTTATACTTTTAGGCGAATATGTCGTTGAAAATGGAATTCCAAAGGATTGTTTAGAAGATGAGAATGGAAAGATGATCTGTGTACCAGAATGGAATAGATTTTTCATTAAGAATACCATAAAAGATGATAATGAAGAACTTGCCCTGTTAAGATTAGATCGACCTGCTTATGAAGCGACACCTATATGCCTTCCCATAACTTCCGAGTTGTTTGAGAAGGATTATGCAGATACTACTTTCATGGGTCCTGGAACCAGAAAAATCAAAGGAAAGTTATATTTCGCTAGTGGCCTATATAAAGAACATCGAGATGATGATAATTGTGGGAAGCATTATTTGTGTACATTTGAAGTCAATGGAACACGACGACTCAGATATTCCCCTTTTCTCATGTCTTCTGAACATTTTAAGGGAAAATGGAAATATTTTCTAGTTGGAATGCATCAGGGAATTACAAGAGGAGAAAGAACTCCATATTACCTGCCACTTGCAAGATTAAATTACATTAAATGGATTCTTGACAACATTAAAAAATAAAATCTTCATTGAAACGAAGATATGGTCCATTTCGAATCAGATATAATGTGCAGAGGTCGTATTTTGGCCAGAGCTAGTTACAGTAATTAAGAGTCAGAATAGAGTTAAATAAGTCTGAGATTCTTTCACTAACACCTTTGAAATTTATTTATTTATTTTATTTATTTTAAATTAAAATGTACATAGAGCCTGATGGCTCCTCATAGTGTACAAGTATTTGGAAAAATATTATTAAGCCAAGCGACAGCCAGACATCAACCATCGACACAAAGAGCATCACATCCGCCTGATGGTCAAGACCCGAAGCGTGAGGGAGATGCAACCAATTGGCGGACGAGAGCGAGAGAGCCATCCAGATTATACAGCCAAATGGGCTGCCACGAGACTACTGAACACCGGATAACAGGTCACCCTGCGAATGCCAGCAGGGAGCGAATTCCACAGCCTGCTGGCAGTGGCCGGGAATGATTTTGACACCAAAGCAGTCCGCTGCTCCGGACAAGCCAGCGCATATGACCGCGATGAAGCCCCCAAAGAGAGCGATTCCAAAAGATAAGAAGGAGATCCTGTATATAAAACTCTATGAATAAAGCATAAGTATCTGTGCTTGAGAAAGGTCTGCAAGTCAGTTCCCAGAATTTCACGAGCCCGGGCAGGGACGTGGTCTCGTGGCCCTAGATCGAAAATATATCTTGCACAAGAATTGAACGCAACAGAAAGCCTGCGCGCAGACGCTGCGTCCAAATTAAAGAAGACCACGTCTCCGTGGTCCCGAAATTAACACATTTATTGGTATTACCATTTTTTAGATGGACCCTTACAGAAAATACGTCTGGCAATAACAAGGATATTCAAACTAATTCACTGTAGAGACGCTCTCCACACTTGTCTAAAGGCAGGAGATTAATATTTAAATGATCAACGATTAACTGTTTAAAACAAAAAAAAAAAAGTGAAAAGACAACCGATTGCCTTTTGGAATAAGAGTTATCTGAAATGTATTGAATTCCAATATGATGGTGTGTTTATCCTTATCTTTTTCACATGCTGAATTCATTAAATATTCTCTAAATTCGATTGAAATTGCTTCATATTGGACAATATGTAGAATGTCTGGACAGTTGTAGATATCTAAACAAATTCCCTCCTCTTGTCGAGTTGTTAAACAAATAGCGCTTTATGTTTCATGTCTCGAATAATAATTAAATGAATTTGATGTACAGTGAGCGCCACAATTAAGTCCCCACCTGATAGCTTTAGCCTAAAGCTATCAGGTGGGGACTTAATTGTGGCGCTCACTGTACCATTGCAAACGAATAGAGCCATCAATGGACACCTACAGAAAACAACGTCTGGCAATAGGAGCTGTCCATGGGTATTCAAAGTAATCTCACTTTTTAGAAACGCTCCTCACACTAAAGGCTTAATATTAGAATGAATTAAAGGTTTTACTGCTATTCATTTTATTCGCTCAGGGGCCCACCTCTTGTGGGTACGTTCCGAGCTGGAACAGACAGTCCTTCTGTTCTTTGTATGTTTATCTCTTCCTTTCTCTTTTCAACAGGCGTCAGACCGTGCGACGGGCCTGCTTGTTCAATCCTTCTCGGTCGCAAAAACTCTTGATAGGGTAAGAAGGAAAACGTGAGATCCGCATTGCGGGAATAAGGCGAAGACAGAAGAAGAAGACTGCTATTCATTTTATGTGACGCCAGAAATGGTGTGTGCATTTTTTAAGGAAACATAATAAGATGGTGTGTTTATACTCGTCTTTTTGACATGTTGATATCACTAGATATTCTCTAAATTCAATTGAAATTTCGTCATATTAGACGATATGCAGAATGTCTGGACAGATGTTCAAATCTAAACAAATCACTTCCTCTTTGTTACACACGTATCGTCTTCTTTTTCATGTTTCTTGTCTCGAATAATGAACCATTGCAAACGAATGGAGTCATAGAGACAACAAAATAATATCGATTACCCATCGATGAAGGATACTTACAGAAATAACGTCTGGCAATTAGAGCTGTTCATGGATATTCGAAGTAATAGACTTTCAATCTCCCTCAAAACGCTCTCCACATGTGTCTAAAGACAGGAGATTAATATTAGGATGATCAATGATACTGTTATTCATTTTATGTGACGTGATTTGAAAGACAACTGATTTGTCTTATCAACCAGAAATGTTGTGAATTTTTTATGGCAACATAATAAGATGGTGTGTTTATCCTCATCCTTATGACATGCTGAATTTTCTAGATATTCTCTATATTCAATTGAAATTTCGTCATATTCGACGATATACAGAATGTCTAGACAGATGTTCAAATCTAAACAAATCACTTCCTCTCGAGCTTTGTTATACCCGTATCGTCTTCTTTTTCATGTTTCTTGTCTCGAATAATAATTAACTGAACCATTGCAAACGAATGGAGTCATAGAGACAACAAAATAATATCGATTACCCATCGATGAAGGATACTTAGAGAAATAACGTCTGACAATAAGAGCTGTTCATGGATATTCGAAGTAATAGACATTCTTTTCAGGATCGGGATTCAAACTCACTGTGTAGAAACTCTCTCCACATGTCTCTACAGGCAAGAGATTCATATTTGGATGAACAACTAAGGTTACAGGTTTTGTTGTTGTCTAAAACAAAACAAAAAACGCATTTTATGTGACTTTATCAGAACGATAACTGATGTGTTTTATCTAGCTGAAATGTACTGAATTCTCTCGGGCAACACAACATAATGGTGTGTTTAACTTCATCCATTTGGCATGCAGAATTTATCAAATATTCTCTAAATTGGATTGGAATTTCTTCATATTGGACAATATCCAAAATGGCTGGACAGTTGTTCAAATCTAAACAAATCCTCTCCTCTTGACGTGTTGTAATACACGAATCCCCTTCTTTTTTGTCCCGAATAATATTAAAATGGTCCATTGCAAATGAATGGAGCCATAGAGAAAATCCCATCGATGATGGGTAATTACATAAATAACGTCCGGCAATCCAGGAATATTCAAAGTAATAGACATTCTTCGGAATTCAATCTCACTGTGTAGAGACGCTCTCCACATGTGTCTACAGGCAGGAGATTAATATTTAGATGAACAACGAACGATTAAAGGTTTTGCTGTTGTTGTCTAAAACAAGAAAAACATATTTTATGTGACGTTATCTGATTTGTATTATCTCGCTGAAATGTGAATATTCTAATAAGATGGTGTGCTTATCCTCATCCCTATCATATGAAGATTCGATTAAATAATCTCGAAATTGCTATATTGTTTGATAATAAACATATATAGAATGTATGCGCAGTTCAAGTCTAAACTAACTCTTGTATTGGGTTATTATACAAGAATCGCCTTTTTTTTGGTCCTTAAAAAAAGACGAGAAAAAATGCATATAAAATATGATCTTTACTTTCATTATCTTCTTATTGATATTGGAAGTCCTTGCCTGACAGAAACAGAGTTGAGGTGATAATGAAGCTAATGTATTGCAGGTATATTTAAAAAGAAAGTTTTGTAATCTGAAGAGTCGAGCAAGTTTCTTCTTCTTCTGTCCTAGCCCCCATTCCCGCGATGCGGGATCGGCGGAACTCACTCTTTTCACCTCCAACCCTATCATGCCTTTTTGCGACTAGGAAGAAATAGGACAGGTCGGCCCGTCGCATGGTCTGACGACTGCTGAAAAGAGGTTGGAAGAGACAGACATGCAAAGAACTAAAGGACTGCATGTCACAGCTCGTGGTCGTCATTCACGTACCCTCAAGATTTGGGACCCTGAGCGAAAAAATTTTATGACGTTTTTCAGTTTGTAAGTACAGTGAGTCCCACCTGATAGCTAGAGTTTTGAGTATATGGTATAATACAGGTGGGGACTTAATTGTGGCGCTCACTGTACAAAGAATAATCCAGAGTTTGTTATTTCTGATTTCAACGGAAATCAAATGAAATTTATCTTACAAGATAAACAAATTTGTAAAGGAAATCAACTTTTTCAAAGACTTTCTTGTCATTTTTGAGGTTTTATTTTGTTGGTTTTGTTTGGGTTGGAAGGAAACGCAACTGCGGTCAGGAACGATAAACTTTTTGGTTTATCTACAGTATATTTAGATATATGTAGAGTCGGGCACTATTTCATTTCAAATACTGTAATTGAAATGCATTAATATTATGTATTTCAAATACCTGAGTTCCAAGTATTTTGTATTTTATTATTGGTTTTTTTAGCCCGGCCTTGGATATCTGTAACTCCATTGTCCAGAGAAGGTTCAAACCCTAATTCAATACTGGATATTTTATCTATAAGTCCACAAAACTAAAGTTAAGTTGAGCTTATATCTAAAATTTTATTTAATATAAACTTTGTAATTTTATATTGTTTAAAATAACGTAACATCCATTTTATAAATAAAACAATAATATAAATTATAAAATAATCTTTTTTTTTCTGATCCCAAAACTTTCTTGTTAGTATTGTTAGATTGGTCGGTCCATCTCCGGAAATTACTTAAATCTTTCAGTTGGATTGGTGCAATAATCAATATTATTTAGAAGAAAAGGAAGATATATTGCAGTAACACAACACCTGTGGTCCAATTACTGCAATAAATCTTCCTCTTCTTCTAAATAATTACTTAAATCGTTTATCAGCGGACCTACCTGAAGTAAGAATGTGAGAAGAACTTATAGTAACTTGTAACTACTGTAGATGAACAAAAGTCGAGTTCTGATGTCATCAAATAAAAGATTGGTAATTCTCACCTACTATGTTTCAGCTTTTTCAAAGTCTGAAGCAGAATCTTTCAAACCCATAGGAAGCAAATAACACCACATTAAGTGTGGATGTAAGTGCTTTGGAATCGTGTAAACAAAAACCCTCTTTTGTAAAAAGTATTTAGCTCTTCAATAAATTAATTTCGGAATACGATGTCGTTCAGGGATTTAATGATGAAAGATCTGTTGTAATCCTCACGGAACCATCAGATTTTAGGACAACCCTCTACTGTGAAATTTCCTTTTTGGACATAATCTGGCCTTAAGTTACAGATATACATTTAATTGAAAACTAGCTACTTTCTGTCTGTTAAATCAACCAAATTAAATTTTACAATCATTTATAGAGGACGTCTTGGAAAAATTCTCTAGTCTCCTAACATACAAATAGGGAGACTTCAAAGAATACAGAATTTGATAGCTTCAAATTTTATCTCTCCCAATGAATGCGCTGCAAAGTCGTTTCAAGAAACAATTTTTTTCGCAGATATTTGTCATTACATTCATGTTATTCAATACCCTTCAAAATTTCCATTTGTTTGAAATTAATCCTCCTTTAGGATAGCTAGAAAAAAAATTATGATAAAATATATGAATCTTCTTCTTCGTTCTTCTATACGCCTACATATATAATTTGCTAATGTCCGTCTGTCTGTTTGACTAACTTTCCGCAATTTTGAAACGAAATTTTGCGGTCTTATAGAGGAAGATATAGAGAGTTCAGAAAAAATACTCGGTCTCCAAATTCTCAAAAGGGAGACACAAAAAATTCCATTTCCCATTGGAAAGCATTGAGTTTTGTCTTGATCTATGAAAAAATAAAACCAATTAATTAAAATAATAATTAAATCTCTCAAATAAAAAATAATAAAAATTATTTTATAATTAAATTTTCTTTTTTTTTCTTTAATCAGCATGAATGTGATTAAAATATTAAATTTTAAATGCCACAACTATTTGTTAGCAGACAGAGTTCTTATAAAAAAGAAACTTTCAATCACAAAGCTATTTCAACATTTTATTGGCAATTTTAATTAAAGCCCTTAAGGGATTTTTATGCCCTTTAATTTGAATGAAATAAATGTTGACGCTCAATCAAAAGGTGATGGAGAGTTTTATTAAATCATCTAAGAGGACTAGAACTAGACGTCTTCTATTTTAATTAAAAATGACCTCTCCCTTCGATACCTTCCTTCTAATAGTCGGAGAACTGGCGACAAAAATGGGCAAGAGTTTTCTGAAGCATAACCCGACAAGGGCGGATCCAGAGGAGGGTAATCGGGTGTGACTGGTCGCACAACACACAATTTTTTCTTTCTTTCGGTAATTTAAAGGTGCATTCTGTAAGCAAGTGGAAACAAATGAAATAGAAAATTTCTTGATTTGAATAGCTGTAGATATTCAATTAGAAGAAAGGAACGGGAACCTTCCCGGGAACAGCAGCAAGGTAAAAAAAAAGTTTTATATTTTGTTGCTGGCGTTTCGGGTGCTAGTCGTACTCATCCTCAGGGTAAGTGAAATTGTCAAAATTTAGCACAGGTACAGTGACGATTTTTTTTCTTTCTCTGAGAATGAGTGCGACTAGCACCCGAAATGTCGAGAACAAAATGTAAAGCTTTTTATTTCATCTGGCTGCTATTTCCTTTCTTCTGAGTCGCAACGATCCCGGGGAGAGATCCTTTTTTTATTTTATTTTTATTATAAATTTATTCATTTTTTTTTTTTTTTTTTTTTTTATATCCAAATTCGCAAAATAAAAAAATCTGGTGTGACTGGCGCACAGCACACAACTTTCTCTTACCTTCGGTAATCGAAAGTTGTGTACTGTGCTTGTCACACCAGATTTTTGTGTCGAGATATATTTAGTTCCCGACAGTACGGAACATATGAATTCAAGATGTAAAATTTATAAGTATGGGAAAATATTTATATTTTGTTACCATGGCAACCATTTCTCCTATCTTCCCTATGAAATACAAGAGTAAAGTGGTCTTCAGAAGATTTCAATCGCAAAATGAGAATATACATTTTAAAGAGCATCTAAAAAATAGTTGATATATGAATTTAAAAAAAATCGTTGGAGCAAATTTTGAGAAAATCGAAAAAAACTGAAAAAGTACATCAGTAAAGTACTAGTACTCTTTGGCCGATTTGGATTAAAAGCTTATTTTTCCGGTCCCGGGGGTGTTTAAATTAAATATAAAATTTCAACCTCATAGCTCAATTCCTTCATGCTTAAAATTGAACACACACACACCCACCCACCCACACACCCCACCCACACACCCACCCACCCACAGACAGACCATGTCGCGAAAACCACTTTTTTGGATTCAGGGGACCTCAAAACGTGAAGATCCATCAAAATCTCGACATCGAATTTTTGACATGAATCCAATACTTTCTCTCTATATATATATTACATATATACATAGGTAAGAGAAAGTAAAAAAGAATTAAACTTGAAATAAATAATCTCTTGGAATACTGGTTAAAATATTAATTTAAATACAAATTTATAAAAAACCTGGAAATTAGTTGAAAAATGTTAAAAAATAAAATAATCCTTTTTCTCCACTTTCCCCACTTGGAGAGCAGATCGGCAGAAATACATCATTCGATGGCGAGCGGTGGAGCCGCTAACATCCAACATCACTCGATGGCGAGCGTTAAAGCCGACTTCACTCCTTTTTCGGGTTGTAAAGGCGTTAATATCACTCGATGGGGAGTGTTGTAGCCGCCAACATCCTACATCACTCGGGCGCTGGCTGTGAAGCCGTCAGCATACTCGTCACTCATATGCTGATCTTTTGGAGTGGCCAGTTTCCATACTCGTTATTGTCTGGAAGAGAGCCACTCAACGCCACCACTTCTTGCCTTCGGATCGAGAAACGGCCACCACTTGGAACATATTTGCCGAGAAACTCACTGCGGTTCGGGCGGAGGTCGGCCCACTGCGACCGAAATGTCATTTCAAGTTCCAAACCGAAGACACTATCAATTTTACATGAATGATTTTTTTAATAAATTATAATTTATATATATATTTTTTTTATAATTTTATTTTTTATTTTTGCCAGCATATCACTCTCCCTTATTTCGTCCCCATCCCGTTTTGAGCTCTTCAAAAACGTTGCGAAGTTTTTAACATATTTTTGCACTTACCCAGAACTGTAGATTTAAGCAATAGGTAGAGTTAAAAGACTTTATATGTTTAGTTCATACAATTAAAAAATTTTCATTTTTCTTTTTACCATTACATCCCCGCGCTTTTGCAGGTCTTTAGTGTGAAAAGAGTCTGAAATTGTGTAGATCAATTAAATCAAATGAATTATTCTTATTTAAAAAAAGAAAAGAGGGACCAGAGGGTGTATTATCAAATTTTAAGAAGGTTAATAAAAGAAGAAATTTTATGATTATTATTATATTATTATTTTTGCACTTACTCAGCACAAGTGCTGAGGTAAACTTTTACTTATTAATATATTATTATTTAACTTTGTATTTATTTTATTTAATTTATGTTTAGTTAGTACATATTTTAATTTCTTTCGACAGGAATTTTTTTTGTTTTAATTTTAGTCAAATATTAAAATTAAAATTAGTTTTGTAATTTTATTGAAAATTTTTTGTTTATTTTTATAACACTTACATATTATTTAAATTTGAATTTTTTTTAATTTAGTAAAAAAAAAATAAATAAATAAATTACAAGATAACAAAAAGAAAAATACTAGAGAAAATTTTTTTTTTTTTTTTTATTATAAAATTTAAGAATATATAAATTTTTTTTTTTATAAATTAAAATTAATTTATCCCTAGATAGTATTTTTCTTAAAAATTGGGCCACGTATTTATATTTTTTTGACGTAAATAGCCAGCGGTTCTCTTTAGAATATTTCAAAAAGGATAAATAAACCATTTGACATCCGAAACGACCATCTTGCATGGAGGATGTTTCGATAGTAGCGTTAAATAAAGAAAACGAGTATAAATACTTTGCAGGAAGTTAGAGGAGGAGGAAATATCAACCAAAATTTATTTGACATTTTTACTAAAAATTATTTCGTACTTTGTTCCTTCATTATTTTGCTGTTACACAGCCACTGATACCATTGGTTGGCGTGGGCGCCAACTTTTAAAAATTATTAGGAGGGCTTAAATATGATGACGCAGGGGGTTTGGGTTAAGTGTTTCAAGATTTTGCCCTGATCTTTTAACGATAATGAAGCGTTTTTTTTCTGGGGGGGAGGAGGTTGGGTCCCTCTTCCCTCAACATTGGGGGGCTCGAGCTCCTTGGGCCCCATGGAGTCGGCACCTATGTCCATTGTTTTAATTTGATTTGTATTTGTGTTAAATTCTACATGGAAATGTATGGAAAATTACAATACATTTAACTTTTTTATACAAACAACCACAAGGTTATGTTATTAAAGCTTTTGTGGTTTGTATTATTATTATTATTATTGTGGAGAAAAGTAGATATATAGCTGGATAGAAGATTTTGAAGTAGCAAGAAGAAGAAAGAGAAGCAGCTAGTAATTATTTCATTTATTTAATGATGAGCCTAATGGGTATTAAATAAATGAAATAATTACTAGCTGCTTCTCTTTCTTCTTCTTGCTACTTCAAAAAAAAAAAAAAAAAAAAAAAAAATTATTATTATTATGGGAGTTTTTAATTATACACCACATTTTGTTTATTAATTATTTAATAAAAATATAAATACTGTACGATGTTTTGACTACTTATTCTGCAGTCGTTTTCAAGTACTGTACATTTGATCCCACTCAAATAACTACGTGAAGTTAGTAACATTTTATATATTATACAATGAAGTTGACAACAGGGGAGGGGAGGGGGTCAAACTCAGCTGGCAGCCTATATTTTTACAAAAAAAAAAAAAAAAAACTAGCATTATTCATAATAATGATTGGGCTAATCTTTACTATAGGACTCGGGGCCACGAGAGAGCGCTGGCGTGTTTCATTCGTGATTCTTTCGTTCTTACTATTTAATTAAAAGTCGCCATCTCCCTTGCCGCGGTATTGGTATTTTATCATACGGCAAGTATACTCTCCCCCAGAGAACGATCAGGACGAAGAGAGACCAGATAAAGGTAAGAATCTTTTCTTTTTTTTTAAACAACTTGCAGAGGTCCCGACCTAATTGTTTCAGCCCTTCGGTTGCAGTTCGGTTTCCTTCGTTTAAAAAAATCCCGCCGAGTGCTCTCATGCGGTAAAATGACGTCATATCAAAAAAAAAGAAAAAAAGCCCTGGGGGTATTGAACCACTCTTTCTAAAACTATATTTAGATTTAATGTAGCTTTTATGGTCAAGTCGCTATGCGTTGCACAAGTAGGGCTATTTTTCGATATTTTTTTGCCTAAAAAATGAGGTTTTTCGAGAAAAAAACCAATTTTTGAGTTAATTACTCGGGATTTTTTTTATTTATTCTATTAGAGGTTTTCTTTCTGCACCAAATGACATCCCATTTAGTCTGATCTGATTAGCCGTTCAGAATCTACAGGAGTTTAAACTTTCAAATTAGAATTTACCGCAGCGCGGTAAAATAAAATGATAGGAAAAAAATAAATGGTGAATTCTTTAGCTGAAAACTCATTCTTTCTAACCGTATATTTCCCATAATTATACCTCTTAAGACAGAGGAGTTATTCAAGCCAATAAACTTTTTCGTGCATGCCCCTCTAACATGCCACTATAGACACATGATTTGTAAGACGTTGTCACGTCAAAATTTAAAACCGAAAGAATCATGAACGTGCGGCTAATGTCAAAATGAGTGAACTAGTGAAGTGTAAGCCAGCGCCCTCAGGCCCAGAGGGCGCATACAAGAGAGGATAAAGGGGGTATTACCCCCCAGAAACTCCTCTGGATCCGTCACTGCCTCTGGGTGGCTTCGAGTCCTATAGTAGAGATTAATCAATGGTTGTAGCAGCGCTCTCTATGGTGTGGGGGTGTTAGAATTGGTCTAAGGGCGCCAGAATTTGAAGGCGGCATCAAATATATGAAAAAATATAATTTTTTTGGTAGGGGATGCAAATTATACTCTTAGCCCCGGGCGCAAGTGTTCCTTTGTGCGGCGCTGATTTAAAACTCCCATAATAATAACAACAGGGTGTTGTAAGCAATTTACTTTTGCCCCATCTCCCCCTGAAGATGACTCAATAAATTCAATTTCCTCCACTTTCGTTCTAACAAAAAAAAAAATCCAAAATCCAAAGGAATACGTAAAGAGAACCGCTGATCTAAAAATATAAAATATCGTTGTGTTTCCTTTATACATATACAACTAATGCTCGTGTGTGTGTTTGTGTGTGTGTATTATTCATTTATATATAAAATAAATAGATAATATATATAAAAGAGTAATTAATTGAGAGATATCGATAAAAAACCATCCATTTTTATTTGTTTAGAGTTTTTTTTTTTTTTTTTTTTTTTTAAGTGAAACTTTTATTTGATCCCCTCAAATTTTTTCGTTCTTCTATCAGCATGTCGTGTTACAAACTGTGACGTCAAAGGTCGTGACGCTAAAGCCATGACGTCACAAGCCGTGACGACAAAAATGGGAAGTAGAAATTTAATATATATGACAAATTATAAAAAAATAATTGTGAGATTTAATTATTCAATTTTTAAATTGATAAAATATAATTTTTAAAATAATTTAAAATGTATTCAAATCTTCAATTGCTAAATAAATATTGTTCTCAGTTTTTAACATGCCTCGAATGATTTCCCATTTTTCAATTATTAAGTTAAGATTAAAAACGCGATTTTAATACCATTAATTGAATAATTTTCTGAAAATTTTCAGTTAAACGCCTACGATCCAAAAAAAAAAAAGTTTCACTTGCATCGTGATTTCATAAAACCACACAATGATTTTTTGTTTTTTCAATTCACAACATTAATTATTATTATTATTAATCAACAATAGAACATTTTTTTTTCAGAATTATTTAAATTTTTTTGTTCAACATTCAAGTTTATATATTATTTTCTTAAAACAGTCTCTATATATAAATATATATATTATATATATGTTGTGTATATTAACATTTAAAAATTTATTTATTTTATTCAAATTTTGTTATAAATTTGAATATAGAATAAAAGTGTGAGTATTTAGTTTAAATATATCTAACAAAGTGTTTTTTTTTTCTAATATTGATTACAAAGCAAGGGCGGATCCAGAGGTGTTTCTCGGGGGGAGGGGGGGGTAGTAATTGCCCCCTTTACCCCCACCTCTTGTATCCGCCCTTGTTACAAAGTGAATTTTTTTTTTAGATATAAAGTGTTTTTTTTTTTTTTTTAAGAAATTCTCTGCTGGTTTGTTTGGAGATCCTGAGTTCAAACCTCAAGAGTTTCAATTTTTTCCTTTTACATTCCAGGTCAAATTAATAGATTAAGTGCCAATTGCTGCACATCTAGTCAACTATCAACTTATACTGATAGCAAATCATCGATATACTAAACAAGAAGAGGTTTAACCTACGAGTTAAAATAAATGAGTATTAACAGATATAATTAGCTAACTGAGGAATATAAGGAAAGTTTTGTGATTTTAGCAACTTAATAAAGGCATTATTTATAACAATTATTAAAAATTAAAATAATTAAAAGGCTTAGTGGAATATAGTCATAAGCCAAAATATTGTTTTATTAAATACTAGTCGCCTTCGGCGGGCTTTCCGCCTAGCCAGTGGGTCATATGCGATCGCCTACTCCGCCTAATGGATAATCCGGCACTGAGTAAATGCATTACCAACAAGTGTAAGGGTGCGAATATGTTGGAGCTGCGATAAGAATCCTTCTTTGATCCCGACTCGTTTTCTTTGCTCTTATCGACGCTCTGATCGCTTATCGCAGCTCCAACATAATCTGCACCCTAAAGCAATATTTATAATAATTTTTAAGAAAAAAGCAAAAAAATTTGTATCAAACTAATAATTTGGCCAGGACTGTACATTGGAAACTAATTAATTGAAAAATAAGGACGTGGTCTAAATGGCCTTACAAGCCAAAAACACTTAAACAATGCCCTCTTTTTCTGATCTATACCAAATAACACTTTATATTCTTTGAGAACAAATATTTCACACAAGGGTTGATTTAAAATTTTAGTTAATTACAATTTATTATTTTTTTTTTTTCTACTTGAGCGGAATAATTTAAATTTTTAAGCATTTCTTAAATAATAAAAAATGCTTTCTTAGTTTTATATATTAGATATATAATATATATAGGTATTTATATAAATATATAGTCCGATTTTCCACTATTTGTTGAGTTGTCTTTGAGGAAGAAGAGGTTTCAGGTTTCGAATTTACATAAAATTGAAAAAAAATGAAAATCACATATAAATACTTGTTGGAAAATATATCTTTCAGAGAGTGAGTATTTCAAATTTATATTAGAAGCAACACATGACGTATCGTAATGATGCATTTTTTTAACATATACTTTTTTTTGCTTAAAATCAAATCTTTATTGTTTACGAAGCCTAAGAAAAAAAATCAGAATTAAAAAATATTGGATATTTACGGAGATATTAGAGTTTTAATGCGACAAATACGAATATGGCGGGAAACGGGTCACGTGATGTCTCCGACGTCAACAGTCTGTAATTCCGATTTGTAAAGTGAAACTTTTATTTGATAGCCTCAAATTTTTTTCGCTTTTCTATCAGCATGTCGCGTTACAAGTCGTGACGTCAAAGGCCAGTACGTCACAAGCAGTGTCGACAAAAATAGGAAAGTTGAAATTTAATATATATGACGAATTATAAAAAAATTATGGTGAGATTTAATTATTCAATTTTTAAATTGATAAAATATAATTTTTAAAATAATTTAAAATGATTCAAATTCTAAATAAATATTGTTCTCAGTTTTTAACATGCCTCTATTGATTTCCCATTTTCCAATTATTAAGTTAAGATTAAAAACACGATTTTAATACCCTTAATTGAATAATTTTCAGTTAAACGCCTACGATCCGAAAAAAAAGTTTCACTTGCATCGTGGTTTCATAAAACCGCACAATGATTTTTTTTTCTTAGGCTTCGTAAACAATAAAGATTTGATTTTAAGCAAAAAAACGTTAAATTTCAATTTATTATTTTCTTTTTAATAATAAAAATTGGAGAAACTTTGCCTTTTTTTTATTTTTTTTTTTAATAGAAAGTGAATCACCTCCGTATTTTATTTTTGATTAATACTCATCCAAAAAATTAAGAAAGATTTAAAATTTTATGAAAAAATATTATATTTGTACAGTCGATGCCACAAGTGCCTGATGTGGAGCATTGAGCTTAGTCAAGCAAACCAATATTTAAAAAATAAATAAATCATATTTTCAACACATCAGGGACTTGTGGCGCCGACTGTACGACTTAGCAAAATTTTTATGTCTGATATTTGACTGTGCATTTATTGAATGGATATGCAGTTGAAATAAAAGAGATTAATTTATAGACCCGATCAACCAAATCCCTCCCCCTTACCCGAAAAAATTCTGGCTACGGTGTAAGTGCAAACTTGACAAGTGCAATCTTTTTGTACAAACAAACTGTAGCGTCTGTAGGAGAATTTTGCCCAAGCATTTTAATTGTGCAAGCCGCTTGATGCTTGCAATTTTAATCATGCACAAGCATATTTGAGCAAGCAAAACTCTCCGCCATTTTCTCCTCTTGACATTTGATATTTATTTAATATATATTAAAATTTCCATTTAAATATTAATATTTATTGTGTCTCTGTTTAAAGCAAGTGAGTATTTCTTGTTTATCTTGGAATAAATAACCTTCCGAGTTTGACATTTTTAGGTTAATAAGCTGTTTCTTACACAAGAATACTTGTGCCGAAGGGAATTTGTTCAAAAAGATTGCACATGCATGCTTGTCAAGTACGTGTGTGGCCACCTTTAGCATTTTAGCTTAAAGAGTCACTCAAATCCTCTCTAATAAAATTATTTCTAAAAAAAAAATTACAAGACAATAACAATTTATCTAACAAAATGAATATTCATTAATCGAATCGATAATTAATGAAGGCATTTCTGTGTATTCATGGCTCTTTATGCACAAATTGTCCGGTCATATCCGGTGAACTGTCCGAGTTCACTGATTTTTATGAAATTTACAATTCCATATTATTAAGGGGGTTCAGGAGCGACGTCTAAACGTACTTTAAACAAAAACTAGACTATTATAAGGAATTTTTCAATGCGGTTTTTTTTTAAATGAATTAAATTCATAAGAGATTATTGGGACATCGAGCTATAATTTGTTTAATGACTTATTAAAAAATTATCGTAATTAATTTTTTTGTTATCAAGCAAATACAAAAAAAACAATCTGACCCAATAATCTTTAATTTTTTTTAAATTTAAAAATGAATTTATTGTTATTAATAATCACATATTAATTAAGAAATTTTTAAAATAAGCTTAGATGATTTATTTAAAAAATCAACTGTCAAATTAGTTCATCATTCTTGCAATAGATGGCAGGCTAGTCTAACAGACGATATAGTATTAGCCTATATCTGGTCTATATTTATATTTTTTATGCTTTTATAAAAGATACATAATATATAATAACATTTATAAAGTATTTATTGTTAAAAGATCAATGAAAATCAACCAAATGCATTAAATATTATTAGCTACCATTCTGACATCTCTTGGCAAATTTTTGAATTATTTTTTGGGCATACTTTTTATGACACACAACGCCATCTTATCGGGAAAAACATGTCGTATCTCTTGGGCTCCTGCCCCGCCTTAATTAAATAAAATAAATGGTGAGAGAGACACAAACACAAGACGTTAGTTTGAAATCGGGAATTTTTCAATTCAACTGCATATCTTGAAGTGTAAAAATATTAATAAATACTGAGAATGAAAGAGAAGACGTGTCGTTTTAGACGATCATGTCCGGAAGGTCGCTGCCTGAGATGTACGAGTGTGAGATGCCGATGGTGGGCGTCGGTGCCAGATGGATGTCATCGGGCCTTGGCGGAAGTGTCCTCTGTCGCAGATCGCACTCAATTCCTGATCTTGGGAGCGCCTCCACGCTCAAACTCACAGTGCAGGGTTGCTGTTCGCTCAGGCCGTTCGCCTTTAAACGGCGCTGCATTGCAATCGACTCCCGAAGAGTTTTTCGTTTCTGGAACATCAATTTTCAGCTATTATTCACAGCTTCTGCTTTAATTTTGAACAAAAATAGGTGAATAACCTAATATTGAGAGGTCTTAAGCGGTTCAACAACCTCTCTGTTAAATTATATTCTAAAGTATAATTCTATGAAAGTTATTTGCATAACTTTGATTGTCAATTCCTACCCTTAAAATACAGTATATTAAAATCTAAAGAATATTTTCATTTCTTGAATTGTGAGATGCGCATCCTTTTCTTCAGGTCCATAAAATTGGAATTTCTTCTGTGATTATTTCAAAAACTATTTAGTTGTCGGAAAAATGTCAAAGAATAAAAACTTTTTAAAATTGAATATTTTATCATAATATAACAAATAAATTGAAAATTTTAAAATTTCTGAAAAAACGTATTAGGTGAAGTACTACTTCCAAGTGACGTATTTACTCCAAAAGTTGATAGAAATCTACAATTTTAGTGTAAGGAGCATATACCAAATTTCATCGATCTAGCTGCTCTGGTTTTTAAGCAATCGTGTTCACACACACATCCAGACGTAATTCCAAAAGAATATACGAGAAAGTCTCGGGGAAGTCATTCCTGATTGATTTATTAACTGTTTCAAGAATCGACTGCTTTGCAAATATCAGTTTCGATTTTTCATCATCGACAGGACCTTTAAAGATAAACATAGAGTATGTGTAATTTATTTTATATTCAACACTTACTTATTCTTTTATAGTCGACATTACAATTTTTTGTGATATATATATACATATATTAAATTTATAAAAGATATAGTCTACATTTTTGTTTTTTTCACATTGAGTGATTTGATGAAGCAACTGCGGCAGCTCTTCGAGGTTTATTTAAAATAACCTTCATCCCAGAATATAAAGAATTTTAAAATAAGATTATTTGAAAATTTAGCGAAAATAAATATAAATTTCGACATTTTAATCGTGGTTTTAAATTTCAATTTAATTATTTATTAAAAGTTATATGGATTTGTTTTATTAAATGTGAAACTTTATTTTGATACGACACAACGCTTTTCGTTTCTCTATCAGCATGTCGCGTTACAAGCCGTGACGTCAAAGCCCCCTGATGCTACAAGTTATGACGTCACAAGCCATGACGACAAAAATAGGAAAGTTGAAATTTAATATATATGACGAATTATAAAAAAAAAAATTGTGAGATTTAATTTTTCAAGTCCTTGATTAAGATATATTTTACCTTCATATAATACAAAATGTTCAAAGAATACTTAAATATTTTCTCTTTTTATACATTTCCTATTGGAGAAATCCAATTATTAAGTTAATAACTAAAAACCGTTATGAATTTCCCGAATAATTTTCCGAGAATCTCATAACGTCCTCTATAAGACTGCAAAATTCCGTTTACAAAATTCGAAGGGAAGTTGGTCAAAAGCGTGACAGACGGACAGAAGGCAGACGGACAACAGACAACGGACACCCCGCAATTATTGGTTAGAAATTTATATGATATTTTATATCAAATGTAGCGCTAAGTAGAGTGCAATTGTTGTCGCTTATTAAAGGCATTTGTCTACCTTCTCCTCCCCAACCCCCTCCAAAATTTTCATAAATTTTTTTTTTTATCTAAATTTCCTTTTTCTGCCTGACCCCCCTCTCAAGAATTTTCATTATTTTTTTTTTTTATCATTTTTCCTTTTTCTGACCGGCCCCGCTCTCAGACTAATTTTTTTTTTCAATTTCCTCTGAGCCCGAGCCCGGGCCCCAGGGGAATTTCAAAATTTTTTTTTACAAATTTCCGTTTTTCTCGACCCGAGCCCCGCCCTCAAAATTTCATAATTTATTTACAAATTTCCGTTTTCTCGACCCCCCCGCCCCAAGAATTTCATATTTTTTTTCATTTCCGTTTTTACCCCACCCCCCCCAAAAATTCAATCCACCCGGGGCCCGGGGCGAACCCCCCCCCCCCCCCCCCCCCTTATTGCCGCTCTTGTAGCGATCGCGCGTTGAAGCTTCCAGCCAGACGACCAGCCTAAAGCTTAGAGCTCCATTTAAAATAATAGAGTGACCAGACGACCTGAGAAGAATTTTACGTTTAATCTTAAGAATTTTGTTATTTTAGTGCCCCACAGTGGTTCCAAATCCCGAAAACGTGTCCAAAAGTCCAAAAATTCAATTTGGGGACTTTTAGGCCCCTAAATATAGATTTATTTGTATCTTTACTGTTAGAAAGGACCGTTTTTGAGAGTCATATGCACATATCTGCCTCTCAAAATCTATTTGAATCCAAGCGTTTATAACAACAATCGAGAGCTCTCTCTGAACGCAAATAAGCATCATTTTCTATCGCTCTCCATTTCCTTGTGTTTTTGGTTATTTTAATTTCATCGAATAGAATCAACGACTGAAAGTAAGTTCATTTCAACAATGTAAAGAAAATGCAATAAAATTAAATTACACAGGGCAACAAAAAGGAACTTTTTTTTTGTTGACTGAGAATTTGAAGCTATTACTGGGTATTTGGGTAGAGCTGATTCCAAAAATGCCGTCAGTGCTAATGCGACGTTTACTCCTGGTCTCGTGGCTTGCGTGAATTTTTTGATATTGTTTTTATTTCTTTCGATGGAAATGCATGAACATGTTGATTGTTAATGGGCATGCATTTCTATTTATTTATTTATTTTATTTTATTTTTTTTTTTTCTTTTTTCCTTTTGTTTTGTTTTGTTGTATTTGTTATTGTATTTAAATTTGTATTGTGTTTGTTGGAGCTAGCCACCGAGGACTGGTGCCTCTAAGCGGGTCGTAATAAATTTATTTATTTATTTATTTATTTAGTTTTGCCCCATCACGTCAGATTTTAGAGATATAGAGAAAATAAAACTTTAATAGAAAATGTGCTCTAAAGCGGCTCTAATTTTATATTACCGTGATTTTTTTAAGGCGACACACTTTAAAAATAAGCAGATAGTTAGTATACATATAAATTATAAGTTTCATCCCAATCGGAGGTCATTTAGACGTGCCGCAAACGGCTAAAATTTAGAAAAATCTAATTTTTTCAGTTTTTTTTTCTTTGGTCACCCCTAATACAATTTTAGGTATCCCTGAATAAAAAAAACATATATTTACGATATTCTATAGTTCTTTGGCTTTCTAAAAATCATTCATTCGTAAAAATCTGTTGATTATTAACGAAATTATTAACAAAAACGTCAGCAAAGAAAAAAGACTAGTACAAACGGCGACCTCGGGAACCCGAAAAAGCCAATTTTGATTGAAATCGAATTATTTTTTTTTTTAGTCCCCCATATAGGTTCCGCAATATTTTTTCTTTCTGAAAAAATAATATCAAATTCCAAATCAGCTACCTCAAAAACCCTTATGCACTGAATTTCAAAGAGATGAAATATTTTGACCACGTTTTTGGAACTACCGTGCGGCGGCACAAAAATAAAGATCAAACACCTAAAAATAAAGAAAAAAAGCGTAGAGGAGGAATAAGAAGATGGGAATTGTGATAAAAGGAGGAGGATTTGTACACTCGCCATGGAACAAGAAATCAAACCAAGTTTTGACACGATTTTATTGTCCGTTTTTCTTTTTTTCTATTTTTTTTTACAAATAAATGACTTCATATTTTTTACAAATGGCACCTAATAAATAAAAAAATGAAACAGAGAAAAGAGAGAATTTTTGTTACATGGCGGTACTCTTCTCCTCCTTACACAATTCTAAAATACTGTCTTCTAATTGGCTAAGTGATGGACGGGGACATCGAAAGGACAAATTTTATACAATCAATGCTTAATTAATCTTGATGTAATCGTATAAGAAACAAAAAAAAAACAGTGTTTAAACCAAAGAGACTTTTCGGTGTTAGCTAGGAACCAATTTCATGCTCTTTAGTTTAAATAATTCAAGGCTAATTATTGTCTATATTTCAGTATTAATAAAAGGCCGAAGCCAGTTTAGTTTCTTTATAATTGGACGATGTTATGCACGAAGGAACCAAGCTGCATTAACCTAAATTCGTGAGTCCACACGGATGGTGGGTCACCGATTTTTTTCAAACTCATATTATTTGAAGATTAGTATCTGGACATCAATTTCCTAAAGCACTACTCAAGAACACTCAAGAAAATTGACTTTGAAGACTATTACCCAGTTGTGGGCCGCGGACTGATTTGAACTGGGCCGCGGACGTGTAAGAAAAGATAAAAATTATATATATTTATATAAAATTATTAGGGTCGGACCGGAACAAGATTTTCAGCCGAAACCATAACCGAAACAGAAACTTGTATTTCCTATACAAAATTCATATCACGAATGTGTTTATTGAAGCTTTTGTGGCTTGAAATATTATCATTAGGGGAATTTTTAATCATAGACTCACATTTTTGTATTAAATATTTATTAAAAATATATATTCAACAAGACATGTGAGTGTTTTTTTATTGGTGAGGCCAAATATATCTATGACTTGTTTAGTCCGAATCGAGGTATTTTGAATACTATTATCTTATTCAAATATATAGATCTCGAAAAATATTTAACTAAAAATATATAGAATACTGCAATGCCTGACTGCCTATTTAGCAGCCGTTATCAAGTACTGAACAGTGTTCAACTTGCTCCGACTCGGAGCAAGTGCACAGTACTTGATAACGGCTGCAGAATAAGCAGTCGAAACGTTGTACAGTATTTATATATTTTTAGTTAAATATTTAATACAAAAATGTGGTCTATGATTAAAAAATTCCCCAATAAAAATTCATATCAGTTTACCTTTTTTTTTTTTTTTAACTTTTCCCTAGCAAAACGAAATTTTTTCTGGACTGAAAACTTTTTTTTCCTCGCGTGCTTTTTTTTTTGGGAAGGCTAAATTTTTTCCGCTCCTTTTTCGCTTGGAGGAAAATTTTTTTCTCCTTCATGTGGAAATCATTTGACCTTTTTTTTGTGAGCGAGTCTCATCCCATCTTTTCAAACTCAGGTTTCGGCCAGCCGAAAGGTTCGGCTAGTTTTCGGACGAAACCGAAAACCAGGATTTTTGGCCGAAACCGAATATTCGGTCGGTTCCTAAAAATTATATATGGTATTCACTGGGCTTCAGAGTTTTTTTTACGGAAAAAGTGGGCCGCACATCAAAAAAGGTTGGGAACCACTGTACTAGACTGTTTCGCTTACTCTCCCGGCTACCACTTTTGACACTTTTGACATATAAATAAAATTATCCAAACTTATAGAACTCGGAAATCTTGATAGTCTTCAAAGTCGATTTTCTTGAGTGTTCTTGAGTAGTGCATCGTACTGCTTTAGAAAATTGATGTCCAGATACTAATCTTCAAATCCTATGAGTTTGAAAAAATCGGTGACCGACCACCCGCGTGCAATTAAGGAATAAAGAGTTAGATCTTCTTTTTTCCTAGTCTTACCTCAATTTCGGGGGTGCTTGGTTTCTTTATGCATAACATCGCCCAAATAACCAATCCATATTTTTTTTTACTTTATTTAAAAGTAGATTTGAAAAGAAAAAAATATTACATGTTTTATTTAATTAAGCATTGATCACTTGCTAAATATCACATCAATTAACAAAGGCCTAAAATACAGTACATGAACGAATTTCTTTCATCTATCCCATATCATATATACTGTAGGAATTTAAGGTGCGCGTCTCGAAAAGTCGTTAGAACACGATTTGTCCGACTTACTCTTGGCGGCAAGAGATGGCGTTAGTTTTTCCCATAGGAATACAAGGGATTTATTCCATTTCATTTGAAAGTTTCCAGCTAATTAATTAACGGTAAAAAATTAATTATTTGTTAACACAATGATTACTAATTTAATTATCTTTGAGATATAGAGCGAATTTTTTAAAAATATCTTTTATTTAATGCGATTAATCTAAAAAAAAAAAATTTATTTTTTCGAAAATCAAAAAAAGGGCTTCTATAAGTTGTAGATATTTTAAATAGCTTTAATTAAAAAAAATTTGAGGTCGATAGCTTCAAAATTGTGGCAGCTGGAAACTCCCAAAAATCCAGCACCCCGAGACGCACACCTTAATGTAAAAAAAGATGTTTTTTCTAATTCTAAATTAGATAACATTGAAATTGAAATTTTCTATTTTTTTTTTGTGGGGTTTGGTGAATAGATTTCATGGAAATTCTATTCTTTTTTTTTTTAGAGATCCCTAAATTTTAAAATCTATTACAGGGACGTCATTTTTAGGTTTTGCTCGGAAAGGGGGAGGCAATTATATATCTTATCCAATACCGCCCCACTTCCTCCCATCAATGACGTCCCTGGTCTATTAAGGAGATGTTATAAAATATTTAAAAAGTTCTAGACTAATTGTAGACCCGAATTGGATAAGTAGATTTGGCAAATAAGCATCTCATACTACATAGGCCTTTTATCATTGAAACTAAGATAAATAAATAAGACTTTGTTTTAGCCTGGCTGAAGGCCTTAAAATAACTAAAATATTTTTAAAACCGTGGACACGTATTTTGTTCCTGCTTTATTTTCTCTAATGGCTTTTTTTTCGACATCTGAATGCGTTAGATTTAGGTAGACGATATACGGTAAATTATTTTGTCTACCAATTAAATTAACTAAAATAGATCTAGTTTAAATGGCCTCTGATGCCGAAAAACACTTTAAAATTAAAAAAAAAAACACAAGATTTATTTATTTTCATTATAAACTTTTTTAGAACTTAAAAATATGCAGCCTTTTTTTGTAAAATAGTCTATCAAGACGTTTCGGCTCTTTATTAGGTTAATTTTGCATGACTCTGACGTGTGAATTCAAAATGTATGTATTTTGAGCGCATCTGTTGTTTTAAAAAGCGTAATTTACAAAAAGAATCTATTTTCAAAAATCTGGTGTGACTGGCGCACAGCACACAACTTTCTCTTACCCTTCGGTAAGAGAAAGTTGTGCACTGTGCTGGTCACACCAGATTTTTTGTGTCGAGATATATTTAGTTTTCCATAGCACCTTAGTTTCAAACTTGCATTTTAAATGTTGATTGCTTGAAATAAACTATGGTTATTTTTCAAAATTTTAATCTCATATTTGGACATTTTATACACAATATAGATTCGTAAATAAATACAAAATTTCATAAGAATTGGAAAAAAAAAATTTTAAATGCGTAAAAAGTTCCAAAGGGGACCCCCTTTTGAATCGAAATTAACATACAAATCCCTATAGGAAATTAACATTGGTCAAATGCGAAGATAAGGTAGAAAAATTTAAAACGCGTAGAAAGAGAGAAGATAGTTTTGTGAGAGAGAGATATGTTTTCTCCGAAAAAAAAAAAATGGGCGTTTAAATAATAATTGATTTTTAATCTAATAAAAAGAAAAAGATTTAAATTCGGTTACCATGGCAACCATTTATTTCTCCTATCTTTCCTATGAAGCACAAGAGTAAAGTGGTCTTCAAACAATTTTGAGGGCAAAACGAGAATATACATTTGAAAGAGCATCTAAAAAATAATTGATTTTTGAATTTTAATCAAAATCGTTAGAGCGAATTTTGAGAAAATCGAAAAAAAACTGAAAAAGTACATCAGTAAAGTACTAGTACTTTTTGGCCGATTTTGATTAAAAGCTTATTTTGTCGGTCCCGGGGGTGTTTAACTTAAATATGAAATTTCAGCCTCCTAGCTCAATTCCTTCATGCTTAAAATTGAACACACACACACACACACACACACAGACAGACAGACAGACAGACAGACAGACAGACAGACAGACAGACAGACAGACAGACCATGTCGCGAAAACCACTTTTTTTGGATTCAGGGGACCTCAAAACGTGAAGATCCATCAAAATCTCGACATCGAATTTTTTGACATGAAACCAATACTTTCTCTCTCTATATATTTCATATATGGGTACGAGAAAGTAAAAATCGCCTAATTCATAAAAGAGCATTTGAAAAGCGTTTTAACTAATCAACTGTTAAATGATAATATATATTTTAGTAAAATTTCTATTCATAAACACATTTAAACTGTACATTAACTAACAACAAATTTAAGCTAATTAAGTTTGGCAAAAAACGTCCGCCATTTTATAAAATTTGTTGCATTAAGCTGACATCTGGCGGAGATTGAGAATTTATTTTATTTATTATATTTATTTATATGTCAAACTAATTTGTTTTGATCGTATTTAATAAATTCCTTATAGAATTAATACAAATAATTGGACAAATCAACATTATTTTAATTTAAATGAATATTGAATTTGGGAAAATAAGAAAAAGAAGCCAAAATTTGACTGAAGAAGAAAATGTAAATATTTTTGAAATAGCCAGTGGTTTTGGTTTATTTTAATAATAAAAAAAAAAATTATTTCAGCAATTACTTATGTCTTTAAATTAAAGGAAATCTACACGTAAAAAAATATAAAAAAAGAGATTTGAACCTGAATAAAGAAAAACAGACAAAATGAAAATAAATATAAATGTCAGAGGTTAGTTTTTTCAAAATATTACTTTTTCAATAAATCATTTAATTCTATTTGGACTAGATACTAATAAGCAGGGGCGCCGGAACGAATTTGATTCAGGGGGGGGGGGGGCAAAAAAATTTTTTTAGAAAATTAAAATAATTTAATATGTTCAAATAGTATAAAACAAAAACAAATCTAGTATAAAACTTTAAAATCTTTTTAAATAAAATCACAATTTTAATAAAATTAAAATTTTAAAAATTTGGTAGTGATTTTTCAAAAATTTTTGGAAAAAATTTGGAAAAAAATGAATTTCTTACTCTTTTAATTTAGAAGATTTTATTTTTCAAAAGTAAAAATATATCATTTTTAATAATAAATGAAATAAAAGAAGAAATTTTGCCCCCCCTCTGCCCCCCCCTGTAGGATGCCAGGGGGGGCAATGTACCCTTGCCCCCCCCAGTTCCGGCGCCTATGCTAATAAGCACACCCCTTTTTTCAGTTTCAATGCATTCTCCAAAGGAACTGAAAGGAATTTAAATCAATTAAAAGCCATAAAAATAAGCTAAATAAAAATACAATTGTATAATTATTTAAGTTTGATTTGATAAAAATTAAATATGTTTAAATATCAAATATCAATCAATCAATTAATTATGTTTGAATTCCTATCAAATATTGATACTCATGTGTATTGTAACTAATAATATTAACAGATTTCAAGATCTTAAAAAAAAAAAATTGATAGAGAAAAATTCCCAAGTTATCGAAGATTTTGAGGTTAGGTTAACTTCAAAATGGCCTTAAACAAGGGGTCTCGGCATTTTAGTTAAAATAGTAATTTAATCTAGATTTTAGGCCTAAAATATGTTTATGGATAAAGATTTTGCTAAAATGCTTTTTAAAACGTTGTTTAAGGTTTTATTAATTAGGCGGAAAATTCTATAATCAAACGAATTAATGAAAATAAATAATTCTTTTAACAATTAAGAAATCAGGAACATTGAACAAAATTCTTGTTTTTTTTTATTTGCCCTTTGCTTGATAGGCCAACGCCCTAAAAATAGAAATTCTCTTAGCGATAGATCGGGCAGTTAGAGTATCTCTATCTATACAAATATCTATATTTATAATATATTCTATACATATCGATTTTTAAAAAAAAGGGCGAAAATATTTAAGCTCTTTTTATAATTTCTATATAAAGAAAAATAGATTCTATTTATATGTATATATATATATTCAATAGTTTTATCTTATAGAAATAAAATATTTTTAGTGCCATTTTTTTATATAGATTAGTGCTTCTATATAAATTGCGTTAGTTCTTTTTGTTTATATTATTAATTAATCACTCTATCTTATGGACCTTTGAATATTTATTTGAAATGATAACTTTTTTCAATTTATAAATAAATGCATAAAAATTTTTTGGAACGAAGTTCTTTTACGCGACTGAGTTAATTGGCAGAAATCGTCACGTTACGTAACAAAAATGCGTTACGGCGCTCGAGCACCGGTGGCGGAAGGCGAGGCCACGCCTACTCCCTACCGGCTCTAGAGAATTCTCTTTCTCTCTATGTGTGTGAGTGTGAAAGAAGAGGCGTGATGAACTTCGTCCCTGCCGGGGGTCCCACGACCCCACACGTTTGCTTTTTTTTAAAGAAGCATTTATCTATTATTAGAGTAGTATTTTTTGTTAGTATTTAATAACAATACTAAAAAAAAAATTATATTTTTTATAGCTTATTTACTAAAAATGTTTCTGGTCGGATTTGCAAGTAGATTATTAAATAAAAAATAAAAATTTTATTTTTGTGAATGAATTATTGAAGTTTCAGTGAGAGTTGTTGATTTTGGCTGTGAAGATTTAATCAGGATGCCGAACGAGTCAGGAGATTAAATAAAAAAATATTTCATTTATTTTTTTTGTTTGCCGACGGTTCGGTCGTCTATCACGACCTTCATCAGGGTCTATGAACATAACATTTATTTAGAAAAAAAATCTGGTGTGACTGGCGCACAGCTCACAACTTTCTCTTACCTTCGGTAATCGAAAGTTGTGTACTGTGCTTGTCACACCAGATTTTTTGTGTCGACATGTATTTAGTTCCCGGCAGTAGGGAATATTTGAATTCAGATGTAAAATTTATAAGTATGGGAAAATATTTATATTTTGTTACCATGGCAACCATTTCTCCTATCTTCCCTATGAAATACAAGAGTAAAGTGGTCTTCAGAAGATTTCAATTGCAAAATGAGAATATACATTTTAAAGAGCATCTAAAAAATAATTGATTTTTGAATTTAAAAAAAAATCGTTGGAGCAAATTTTGAGAAAATCGAAAAAAACTGAAAAAGTACATCAGTAAAGTACTAGTACTCTTTGGCCGATTTTGATTAAAAGCTTATTTTTCCGGTCCCGGGGGGTGTTTAACTTAAATATAAAATTTCAACCTCGTAGCTCAATTCCTTCATGCTTAAAATTGAACACACACACACACACACACACACACACACACACACACACACACACACACACACACACACACACACACACACACACACAGAGAGAGAGACAGACCATGTCGCGAAAACCACTTTTTTGGATTCAGGGGACCTCAAAACGTGAAGATCCATCAAAATCTCGACATCGAATTTTTGACATGAATCCAATACTTTCTCTCTATATATATATTACATATATCATAGGTAAGAGAAAGTAAAAATTAAATTATATACAAAAATTTAGCAATTATTAGATGTACTTACAAATAATTGTCAACAATACACGATCTTAGGTATTTTAATGTCCTCATAGGCCCTGATGAAGTTCGTAATAGACGTCCGAAACGTCGGCAAATAAAAATTAAATAAACGTTTTTTTTTTTATTTAATTTCCTGGCTGCAAAGTTCCTTTTATAATATATTTTTTCAACATTAATTCTGTTTACAGTCAAAATGTCGGCCCGAAATTCTGTCCCCCCCTGGACCAATTCCAACGCCCTCCCTCACCCCCCCCTAAAGCAGACGCTGTTGCCAGAAGACTCTAGATAAACATTGTATATATTCCGTCTAATAACAAAAAAACATTATTTTTTTTAGATAAGTTTGTTATTTTTGTCTTCACTACAATCATTATTATGAATAATATAAATTTTTGGTAAAAATAAATACACTGCTAGGGCTTGGGGCTGTCGTTCCCTTCGCCCCCCCCCACCCTTGTTTCAGCACTGTTATGTCTAGTAAGTCGTAAAGTTTTGAAAAATGAGGGGTTAATCAAAGTTACATAGGCATATCCATGTAAAAGATTGTTTTTGTTAAATACCGAAGATGGAGGATAATCAAGAGGGGAGGGGGAGGAGGAAATAATGGCCGAATTAGTGTCATTATTAAAGAATTTAGAATTTTTTATATTTTCTCCCTCTTAAAACAACAGTGAAGTTAGTTGATAAATCCGCCTCCAAGAGGCAGAACTTATCGGGGAGCGCCTGGGAGTTATGCAATACGCTTTTAAAATAAGATCAATTGGATGCCTATCTACCATGGGGAACATAAACATTTGCACCCTAACAGGTTTGCAAGACGCCTACTAGTTAGGCAGCCCAATCGACTCACCACTACATATGCAGTGTCTGTGTGAATTTACCTGAGCTAGGGTTCTGAGGGTCTTTTATGATAGACCATAAACCATCCCTTTGGAAAATAGATACATTTTAAATAAAAATTTGCGAATTCCTCTCTCTATCTCGCAATGCAAGTAGCCAGATCGGTGAAATTTAGTAAATAATTCTTACCCTAAAATTGTATATCTGTTTCAAATTTTGGAGTAATTACAATACTTCAACCGGAAGTAGTTAGTACTTTACCTAAGATTATAAAAATTACCTTTTAAAAATATTTTAATCTGGTTATTAATTTTGAAAGTGGCCTAATTCCATTCTTGGTAAGAAGGGTTTGAAAGTTTTATAAACATATACCATCTTTAAATAGCCGGGCAACAAATTAATAGGCCAGAATCGATAGCAAAGAATTGAAATATATTTTCGCCACTTTGCTACTCAAAAGAGAAGTGCATTTCTTTCTCACTTTCTTTACTAAAAATATTACATTTTTAAAATACTTCTATAATCTTAGGTAAAGTAAGCCTACTTCCGGTTGAAGTATTTACTACAAAATTTGAAACAGATCTCCAATTTTAGGGCAAGAATTATTTATTAAATTTCATCGATCTGGCTTCTTGCGAGATAGAAAGAATTCGCAAATTTTTACTTTCTCTTATTTTATTTAAATTTTATCTATTGTCTGAACATGCCACATTCTATGTTGTAAGACCTCTCGTTACAAAAATCCGAAATAACAGTTTTTTTTTTTTAAGAATATAAATAAGAATATTTTAACGCCCCGAGATATTATTACCTGGTATAAAGGTCTATAGATATCGAAAAAATTTTACTAAAAATTGGGACACAAGTTTCGTTCAAATTGTGAAATAAGTTAATTTTTTCCAAATAAGAAGATAAGATTAATTAAAATGTTGAAATTCTATTAATTTGAGATCAAATTCATTTGATATGAAAAGGCTACGCTATATCGCTATATAGATTGTTCAAAAGGGTTGGTTTATGGTCTATCATAAAAGACCCTCAGAACCCTAGCTCAGGTAAATTCACACAGACACTGCATATGTAGTGGTGAGTCGATTGGGCTGCCTAACTAGTAGGCGTCTTGCAAACCTGTTAGGGTGCAAATGTTTATGTTCCCCATGGTAAGTATTTAATTTAATGCCCATTGGCTAGTTTTCTCGTAGCCCTAATTCCTTTATACAAATAATCAAAAAAAAAAAAAAAATAATATAAAAGAAAGCATATAAGACTTATACAAAATTTAATAAATTTGAAGCATTTTTAAATGTTAAATACGAAAATACACTCTGCAATATTACAAACTTTCCAAAACCAAAATTTTTTTAGGACCACCATTGGATACAAAGGCGGATCAAGAGGAATTTTTCGGGGGAGGGTTAATGTGGTGTAACTAGTGGCACAACTTTCTCTTACTTTCGGTAATTGTTTAGCAGATTTTTCGTGTTGAAATAGATTTGAACAAACACAAGGTACCCACTTTTTTGGAATCAGGGACCCTCAAAACGAGTATCTCCAACATCAAATTTTTGACATGATCGCAATATTATATATATAGGTAAGAGAAAATAAGAATATATATACAAATCAAAGTATTAAATTTAAATTTTTATATTGAAAATAAAATTTAAAATTAAATCATTTACTTCGAAACTCCCTGTGACCCTTTGCCCTCGAAGATGTATTTTTATAAAAACCGAATTGGCCAAAGGACACATGTTTGTATTCGATATACACATGAAAATTGTAAGTAAAGATATCTAAAATTAATTTTATATGTAAAATTTCAATTTAAGTC